>JABUQX010054196.1:0-45000 GCA_015478945.1 Trachelipus rathkii | reverse complement strand
AGTAAAAACAGAAAAAATTAGGACTCTAGAAGTTTTACCCCTCCCCCCCCCATGAGAAAAAAACTCTGCGTGCCCCAGTGATTGATGGGATTGGTACCGTCAAGATTCTACCGTCTTTTCTCTGATATACTCTTCTTTCTTTAATAATCTATATAACATCCGCGATCTCAATTATAATTACCACTTTTTGAACACAATCTCTCTTCTTTTAGACTCCACCTCTTGTTCTTATACGAAACTCAGGTGTCTTAGAGCTTCGATACCAAACCCTATTCTGTTCACTCCTACTGTCTCTATCCTCAATTTTCACCAAAAGGCTGATGTTTCCCCATATATTCGGAATTATATATGTTCTTATTTTCTAATTCTGGGTCTTCCAAATTAATCTACTTAAATTATATATTAAGTTCTCTTTTCAATTTAGCGCCCGGTAGCTCAGTGGAAAAGCACTCGCCCAACAAAGCGAGAGACCGAGGTTCGTAATTGGTCGAGTGAGAGAATTAGAACTATTTTCACCTTGGGCTTAGCTTCGTCCTACTCGGATATAAAAATGAGAACACCCCCTCCTTGAATAGGGCTCTGCCCGTGAGTGGCGGTGTTAGGTGTAAAAAAAAATCTACGACTAAAATCACCTGTCCTGTCTATTCACTTTCTAATTCTATTGACTATGGTAAATTCTTAGACAATTTAAACTCCAAAATAGAACATATTCTCTCGTAGTCTTTTTTCTTCGAATTCGTTTTTTTTTTTTTTTTTTTTTTTTTTTGTGATTTCAATTTTCGTCGCCATTACCAGTGACATTCCTCTGTTTCCAAGACACAGCTAGTGAACTCGGATTTTATTACTCTATATAAAAACAACCTTGAACAGACACAGACGGGACACAGATAGTAAACTCTCATTCCATTATTTTATCCAGAACAAACTTGAGCAAATGATGCAACTCCTCTGTTTTATTAAACAGGAAAGCGAACCGGCAGCTAACTATTATGAAAAAGCAGAGAACCATTTGTTAAAATTTTGGCAACTCGTCATTGAGTACATTCGAGTGTACACATAACCGAAACGATTCTCTCTTGCGTTGAAGCGTATTTTTAATTTTCTATGCCTTCACCTGAAACTCATTAGCTTCGATTTAAATCTGTTTGTTTTCATGTAATCCGCTATAAGGACGTTGTCTTCAGAAATTACAGTAATCTTCAAACTCAAGGAAATCACATTAAGGACGTTGTCTTCAGGAATTACAGTAATGTTCAAACTCAAGGAAATCATACTATTTATATTTCACTCGGAAATAGAGCAAAATCTATTCTCTGGATCCCTGAAAATTCTTATCTTCGTAATAATGGTAATAATCTTTCTGCTTCTTCCTTACACCTTTTCTTTGCTTCTTTCTCGTTCCTTTCTCTTGTATTCATAGTCAGACTTCACCATTGTTGTCTTACCTTCTGATAAAGTTGAACTTTTCTCCCAAACCTTTGCCTATAATTCTACTCTAGAAGATCCCCGTAATATTCCTCCTTCTCCACCTACCCCCAACTCATTTGTACCTCTCTAAGGATACCTCACTTCTCTCTCTGTCCTTAATGTTAAGGATGTATGTTCCTGACGGTACCTTTCCTGTAGTTCTCGAAAACTTGTACTTCCGAGCTTAATTCTGTGTATCAACACAAATAGCAAAAATAGAGACTATACTTACTGGTGATTTACTACATTCTTTAAGGAAGATTCTTTCCTAAAAGCAAAAGTCGAAGGAATCTTCATAATGGGTTCCTTCACTATCTTCAACGAACAATCCTTTGCAAAATGATATTTAAAAGTGAGATCTTCAAGCACATGAACATAATCTTCTGATTTAACTCTGGCCATTCCTTCATCATCTGAATCGGGCAAATTATCTCTTCGCCCTCTGATGAATCTTTGCCAAATTTTTTGATACGTTGGATTTTTGGCGTGCTGTTGATAGGAATAAAAGAAATGTAAATTTTTATTAAAAACTTTAAACTTAATTATTTATTTATTTATTTATTTATTTATTTATTATTATTATTATTATTATTATTATTATTATTATTATTATTATTATTATTATTATTATTATTATTATTATTATTATTATTATTATTATTATTATTATTATTATTATTATTATTATTATTATTATTATTTAATACTAAAATTACTATTTCTTATTATAATATTATAATTATTAATATTATAGTTTTTATTATTATAATACTAATAATTATTTTAATTATAATTATTATTATTATTATCGTTACAGTTATAATTATTATTAGTACAGTTAATGTTATCATCTTTATTGCTATTATCGCTACAGTTATTATTATCATTATTATTATTATTATTATTATTATTATTATTATTATTATTATTATTATTATTATTATTATTATTATTATTATTATTATTATTATTATTATTATTATTATTATTATTATTATTAAAGTTAAAGTTATAATCGCTATCGTTTTTATCGTTATTATTGTTATTATTGCTGTTATTTTTGTTATTGTTACTGGGTGTTTAAATCGTTTGTACTTTAAGGAACGAATACCATGATCAGCTCCTCCAAAGAAGTTGTAATCGTTATAGTTATTACCGTTATAGTTGTTATTATTGTTATTATTGCTGTTATTTTTATTATTATTACTAGATGATTAATTGGTTTGTATTTTAAGTGACAAATACCATGAACTGAGCCTCCAGAGAAGTTCCACTTTCAAACCCAAAGTCGTATTTTTTATTTGCCAGGAGACCTTCCAAAGTTGTGAAGGGCAATTTGTTTCTAGAAAGGGTTAGAGAGGAGATAAGGAAAGCGACATAATGACTGTAAATCAAATAAGAAGTGAAGAAGATGATGATCATAGTTATTCGAATCGATGTGCTTGAAATCCTCCACTGGTTTGCTAAAAGAAAAAAAAATTTAAATATTATAAAAAAGGTTTTCATATTTTGATTTAAAAACATATGGGAGCATATTTTGAAATATCTTTCTTATTAAGATAATTTTGTATACCATTCAATTTGCCCAAATAAATGGTTGAGATTACAGAGTATATAGAAAAAATGTCCTGTATAAAAGATGTGTATCTCGCCCAATTCTATATTTTGAATATTTCATATAGACCGAATGAATAGTAAAAAGGTTAGAGCAATATTTCAATTATGAAAATATTTTTGAATTTTTATGTAAAAACATTAATAAAAAAAAAAATACAGGAGATAGTATTATGCTTTTTGGATATTGTTTAAAGTACACATTATTCCTGTTTGTGGGGGGAGAAAGAATTTCCACATCGTATGTTCTGTGTGTCGTTAGAGGCGACTAAATGGACAGTGGTCCTGGATTCGGGTCCCGCTACCACTTATTTGTAACCTAGAAATGCTAATGCATGCCTCGGATTTCAGGTGCATGTTTGAGCACCTTACCCTCAGTTATGGGGAAGCAAGTGACAGATGATGATGATGATGATGATGATGATGATGATGATGATGATGATGATGATGATGATGATGATGATTAAAGTACGCATGTTTGTTTAATTAAAGATATTTGCACTTAATTGGCATTGAAAGTTAATGGAGTGAGACAAAGAAAAGCAATTGAAATCGAAGTTAAATGATGTTATAATGTTCTATGTTTTTTGTTACATGTATTTAGGATGAAATGTTTTTGCAAAATTTAGTATTTTGCAATTTTCGTCAATTTCTTTGATTGAAAATTGAACCATTCCCTAAAGTGGAAATAGAGGCGAAAACTTGAACGAAGTGTTCAACTTCAGTAGAGGGTAAAACTAACAGCGGCATCATCGAAAGAAACGAAAGGAGAGAGAGAGAGAGAGAGAGAGAGAGAGAGAGAGAGAGAGAGAGAGAGAGAGAGAGAGAGAGAAGAGAGAGAGAGAGAAATGAGAGAGAGAGAGAGAGAGAGAGAGTGGAGGGTTGGAGGAGGGGAATAGAACTGGAATCATCTAAGGTGAAGTTAAAGGCAAAGGTTTGGGCATAAGGAAAAACTGAAGTTGTAACGTCGGATAATAATTGAGGGGAGAGAGTTCAAGAAGAGGAGTTAGTTGACTTTTTTTTTTTTGCAAAATGACAGGAAGTATGAAAAAGAGTAACCAAGCTTGTTACATTTTCTATGGATTTTGCAGTTTTGAAGACGAAGACAACTGCTGAAGGGCATTGTCCCTGTGGATGATAGGACGAGAAGAATATGCAGAGTTAAACTATTAGGTAGTCTTAGCTAGGTTATAAATAAATAGAACAGATAAACTTAGTCGTTGAATGGCAAGAAAGCCTAGTGCATGTTGTGTATGGAGGGAAAAAGAAATGTGCCTACTTAAGGAATTTATAGATACCCCGTGTTAAAACTATTTTCATGAGGAAGATGTTGTAGAAAGAAACTGTGAGGCCTTTAGATTCAACGCTTGAAGATCCCCATCCCTTAATCCTCAACCTCCACAGTATTATGGAGGGTCATCCAAAGCATCAAAGTCTGCAATCTTAATCTGGCAGCGTCTACAATCGTAACTTGGCTCCTCCGACTTATTTGATCTTTCAGACATCCTTACAGAAGGTTTAAAAAGCCCGATACTGTAAACAGCATAAATCATCATCATCATCATCATCATCATCATCATCATCATCATCATCATCATCATCATCATCATCATCATCATCATCATCATCATCATCATCATCATCATCATCATCATCATCATCATCATCATCATCATCATCATCATCATCTTTATAGGAAGATTATCAAGATAGAAAAATCGTGCTTTTCGTGAGTGTTTCATTCTATGCATCTGGAAATGAGTAAAAAAGTATAAGTCAAGATGTGAATAGATTGTGTAGATGCTCCTCTACTTTATGTAAAGTAGTTGCACAAAGACGAAGCGATTTTATGGTATTTATAATTTCTCAGTTACTCAGTACAGTATCTCAAAAACTATATGTCAGGTTGCAAAATGAGTGGGTTAAGGGGAGAGTTGGTGTGATACTTGTATTGGACAGGATAGATTCGGCGAGACTGAGATTATGGGGGTACATAGTAGGTATGCTGGGAAAATGAGTGCCGAGTGGAAGGTGGAGGTTGAGAGTGGAGAAGGTGCATGGGGAGTGGAGAAGGTGGAGCTTAGAGGAAGACAGAGGGGAGATGGAGGGATTATGTGGAGAGAGCACTGAGAAGACATAAACTGTTTACAGGCCGTAGGCCTACCTGAGGGAAGACGTATGACGTAAATAACACAAAACCCATTAACATCCGACAAAAGCACATCTCTAACTGATAAAAAGGTACATAACTTGCAGAATTATATTAAAAACGTAAAGGATTTTCAAAGTTTGAAAGACCTAGCAACATCTTTTAAGAATTTAAGAGCAATTTTGAAAGAACATTTTCAGAATCTGACTCTGCAATCTTAGTAGGTGCAATCTCCCAGGACTAGGTGGTCACTCAATATATATATATATATATATTTATATATATATATATATATATATATAACTATATATATATATATATATATATATATATATATATATATATATATATATATATATATATATATATATATATATATATATATATTATATATATATATGGTAATATTTATAAACCGTTTGAGCTAAGCGATCCAACAACCACGAGAATGGCATCACTTAAAGATATGTTAACCCTTTCGAGTGGCGAAAATCTTGATACGAAAGGCACCATTACACAAAAGACAAGCGCTGTCAAAGCATAAGCAAGCCAAGTAGTTAGAGTCATTTCCATCACATAACTTGACCACATTTCCTCTCGTCTTCTCGGACGACTAAGGGCCATCTGATACCTGAAATTAGGATAATGTAAAAACAAAAAAAAAACAAAAACAAAATTATAATTAAAATAAATAAATTATTATTTAATTTAATTTATCTAATTAAATAAAAATTGCAACGATTTTGTTTTTATTTATTAATAAATTTCCAGTCGGGAGAAAATATGAATACATTATTTTTGAAATGAAATTGTTTCCTGAAAATAAAATATATTTTACTTTTTTTAAGATTTTAAAATACTTCAATAGCAGTGAGTCCTTTTATATAAAGGGTAGGAAGAGAACAACCCAAACTCACTCCAAAAGTAATTCTTTCAGTTGCTCTTCCCATCGTTCGCAACCTGAACAGAACTCCTAGATTTTTTGGGGCCACTTGAGCAACAGTTGTGATATGATGTTTTAAAGACACTTTGTTCTCTATGTTGAGATCAAGAATGTTTATATGACCAACAGGTGAGACGATAGAGCAATCAAAAAAGAAAGAGGACATTTGGAAGGTGTTTTTGAGAGAGAGAGAGAGAGAGAGAGAGAGAGAGAATGAGAGAGAGAGAGACCGAGAGAAGAAGAGAGAAGAGAAGAGGAGAGAGAGAAGATGAGAGAGAGAGAGAGGAGAAGAGAGAGAGAAGAGAGAATAGAGAAGAGAGAAGAAAAAAGAGAGAGAGAGAGAGAGAGAGAGAGAGAGAGAGAGAGAGAGAGAGAGAAGAGAGAGGAGAGAAAGAGAGAGAGAGAGAGAGAGAGATGAGAGAGAGATGAGAGAGAGAGAGAGCTGGAATCATGCTTTTAGCGGAAATTAGATTTAAGCAGCGATCAACCAAGAATAGAATCAAAAAAGTTGAAAGCGATAGGACAAAAGAATGAGAATTGCGATTGAATTATTTTAAGGAAAGACTTTCTTAAGATATACTTTCTTAAGATATAGATTCTTACTCAAATTTGGCTTCACTTTTAATTAACTGCATAAACTATCATTGCTCAAAGCTCACCATACACAACGTTAACTGAGAACTTCTTCATTATATTCTTCAATTAAAACTTAAAATTATATGTAACAGCAGGCAGATATTGAAGCAATTATATATAAAACAATTGAGCCACAAATCAAATATAACGTTTCCCTATTATTCTGAGTTTTCCAATATTTTGTTAGTGTAATGTGACTCTTATAATTATATTAGCTTATATTTAATATAAATGTAATTACTTATTTATCTTATTAGTTTGTAAATTGTCTTTCCATTAATTGATATTTTATTTTTTAAAATTCATTATTTAATTTTAATTATTTATAGTGTTTTAAATTTCTCTCGATACATTATTAATTCGGTAAAATTATTATTATATTGTACAATGTATATTTCATATATTATTATGTGAAATGATATTAATTATATTATATTATATTCTCAAATACCTTTTATTAAATTAATATTTAAACATTATATATTCCTTTCATAATCTATTAGGTAAAATACCTTGCCAGTATTATTTATATAATTTCATTTATATTATTAAATATTTAATGCTATATACCTTATTATTTATATAATAATTATATATTTAATTTATTAATTTAATATTGTATTAGTAATTATTTATATTATTATTATTTAATTTTTATTATATATTATTATTATTATTAAATTAATTTAATTATTATATTTAATTATTATTATTATTTATTTAATTTTATTTATATTATTATTATATATTATTATTATTATATATATATATGGACATTATATAATAATGATTGTTGACTCCATTTATACGGAATTGGAATATTTTTTTCCAATTCACTCTCTCAGATTATACGCGTGTCTTCGTTAAATATATAATCTTCGGTGGTAAAATACCATTCGGGGCCTTTCCTTTTATATTTTCACCCTATTTAGATCCACCTTTTTTTTTATGTGACTTGAGTAATATATATCTGCCTTATTTTTTAATATTATTTTTATAAATATAATAAATTTATAACTTAGAGAATGATATTTTATTTGCCTTTCGTTATTATTATATTTTATTATTAATTTTATTAAAATTTCTACAGTTTACTAATAATACTATTTAAGTAAATATAATTAATTTATTTAATAACTCCTAATTGAGGATATTTAATTTTTTTATTATTTATCTAAATCGTTTTACATTATTATTTACAATATCCTTTTAATTATTTAATTTATAGAATAACAGCCATTTTGTAACATTAATTATTATTATTAATATATCCTTTATGATTTTCAGTGTAAATTATTTTATTATTATTCTTAATATAAATACAAAACTCCCCTTCCTCACCTGGACCCGCAATGAGTTATTTTAGAACTCACCCTGAGCTTGATCTCGTAGCACACCACCCTCTAGTGGCGAAAGAGGGTCGACGGGCTCGGGGATGATATAGTGGCCAATGATTCTCGTCGGTGAAGTATGAGTGCTAAAGGTGCGGCTATAGCAAAATCCTCTTGCGGTGAATTATTTGGTACCACTCTATCCCCGCCATACAAAATCATGCCCAAACCATCGCCATTATCTACAACTTCCCCAGAAATCAACTTCCTGAACATCACAAGTTTATCTATAATATACTATTTTATAAAAATATCAAACATACTCAATCTAAATATAATTATATTAAGTCACACTAAAATTATAAAAGTGAATGTTATATTAATAACCTAAATATTTCTTGAATAAACTTGATTTGTTTACAAACTTTTAATTTAGATATATAATATTAAAATACATTTAAGTTAATAATTAAATTAAATGCCAATATAAAGCACAGTGCACACTTAAGAGCTTAACATCAATTGTTTTTATAGTAATACAATAGTATAGGTGTGATAATAATAAGAGTCAAGTCAAAATAATAAAATAATAATTTGTATGTGTAAAATTTATTTCATATTTGTTTAATTTTTCTTAAAAACATATAATATAAAATAATTAACATTATTTGAGTGAAAATTACTTATATAAGTCGTAATGTACATCAATTAATAAATGTAGACAATACAATTTGACACATTGAAAATAATAAAGTTTATAAATCACACATTTATTATATACTATATATATGAATTATAATTCGTACCATTGAGGAATAAATAAGTACTAGTCACAACTAATATCATATCTCCAATAATATATAATAATATTAATTAATTAATTAATAATAAATAATAAATTAATTATAAATTAACATAATTAAAAAAAATAAATTATAAAGATAATTTATATATCAATAAATAATAAGAGCTAATAGTAATAATTATTATATTATTATAATATTAATTATAATTTAATTATTTAATATATTATATTATTATATTAATTATATTAATTAATTTAATTAATATTTAATATATTATTAATTTAATTATTATTTATTATTATTATTATTATTATATTATTATTTTATATTAATTATTTAATAATTATTATTTTAATATTAATTATATTTATTTATAATTATAATTATATTATAATTATAAATTAAATAAATATGTATGTGGGCTTCACATATCAATACATAAGCCCATCTTCACAAATAGCATTATAGAGTGGGTGCTCGTCTGTGTTTGCTCCCTCTAGCCTCTCCTTAACTTACGCGACCTAAGTGTCAGTGGTGCTGCTTCGCCATTGTGCTGTTCTAGCAGTCAGACAAAGGCTCCTATGTATCACTATCACCTTTACGTCTACTCACATTCTAATATCATCACACCCTTCATATCAGAAAACTTCTTTATTCTCTTTTTGCGTATACTAGGGCGCCTCTCAATATACTGCGTGAATATATTTTCCAATGTATACACAGCCTTACTTACCTTCAATAATATTTCCATATTCTACGCTTACGTATTCATCTCTATCAGGTCTAATATGTTCATGCTCGAACCCAAGGACATGAAACAGTTCATGGAGGATATACTTCATAAATTCCTTGCAGCCTGTTGCTTCTGGCTCAGCCATTTACCAGAACTTTTTTCTTTCATCCTGATAACAAATTTTCAAGTAAAATATTAACATGCAATCTCAACCTTTAAATTGGATCCGACTTGGAAACTTCCCTCAACTCTGATGAAGTTTGTCATGCTTTCGATCCGGCCTCCTTATTGTCTACCAGTAAGGATAGAAAAAAAAACAAGTAATATTAGCATTGAAGTATTCCTTTTAGGGTCTATCGCTTGATAACGTGAAAAGTGGAGAGATTACGGATAGGTATATAGCCTCCCCTACTGAATAATTTTGTGAATAATAGTAGTATCAACATTTTTCAAAAGAAAAGTAATGCAAAATATTAACAAAAATTTAAAAGATCAGTTCTCTGAAAAATTTAACCCTCTCCCTCTCCCTCCTGATAAAAAATATAATATCTATAATGTATTATAATTCACTCCCGCTGATGATAATGCATATATTGAGAAGAGGATATAGGTCTATATATATAGAGTCCAGCTTTACTCAGGGTTAACTGTAATGTCGTGACAGATTGTATCCTCATAGAGACAGTGTGTAACAAGATGACTCATGTGAGACTAAGATGATATTAATTAGTCTTCTAATAGCTGCACAAAAATGAGAGATGTAAATTAGGCGAATGGAACTCATAATTCTTTAGTAGAGTGTGTATATCTACCGTGTTTCGTAATAAAGTGTGTAACTGTTTATTAAATATTGGGTTAATATTAAATGAAAAATTAATTGTGTTTACATAATAATATGTACGCAATTGAGCATCATTTCAGTGACACACAGTGTGAGCGAGCGAGCTGCGTGTTGAGAAGAAAGGCGAGTGAACGTCCTGCATACAAGATGTACGATAAACGATGACGAGAATAAACCGAGAGTACATTCGAGACTGTGTTTGTCAGATGGAAAGGAAGTTGGTACGATAGCACTAGCCAGTGTTGGACTGATGAAGCGAACTTATTAAGTATGGGTGGGACGCTTCGAGACCTGTTAGACAAAGGTCTGTGCGCCGTGTTGGTGTGTAGCACGCGCAGTGGCCAAAACTTAGGAGAAAGGGTTAGAGATGTCAAAATTAGAGTTGAAGTATTCCTCAAGTGGAAAAAGGAGATATTTTTGCTGCCCAATACAGCACCGGCGAGATCGACGGCACGATTTCGCCACTGCAGGTTGGATGGGCTAGAAAGAGGGGTGCGGAGAGATTAAATGCGTGTGATAATAGAGTGAAGGTCGCGTAGAGAGCGTCTTCCTTTGACTTGAGAGGGCGTATCGTACTGGTAGTAGAGCTCGTGTGCTCACGATATAGGGTTATGAAACGCTCGTCAAACAGGCATTTGACTACGTGGGAATACCACAGTGAGGTTCCGTCGCCGTTCGTCGTAGAAACCCTCGAGTTACTGCGATATTTAGATATTAGTGTGCAGAGAACTCTAGTGCTCACCTGCTAGGAAGGAGTGTTATAACCTGGGAGGCATCACGTTATATGAGGAGGGGGGGGGGGGGAAGAGCTTTCTTTTTGAACGTGTGAGCTCTCATGTTTCTGTCTCCGTTTCATTAAGAGCATTGACGTTAAGTTGCGGTTCACTTATCCAGAGCTATTTGGAGTGGCTATCAAGTAGTCCTCAAAATTTCGCTCCCTCAACTCTAAGACTCTCGTAGTTACGGCAAGGTAGCATGGAGTGACAGATTTCATATACGACCTGTGTGAGATGAGAAAAAGGTAACGATAGGGTTAAGATAGTATCTGAATGATAAATTGCACCGTTATCTACATAAACAGTTTATGTTCCCATCTATTCACCAGAATGGTTGCGATGTTGTAATATATGCCTATATACAGTTCTGAGCACGTTACTTAAATAAATACTCCATACACTCGATCTCAGCAGTATAATTATTCTATTATAGATCTCAGGCCTACCTGATTATTTCGTCTGTATAACTTAATTGCATAACATTTCCGGTCGCCTGACTAGCTATCTGTAATATGAGCATCATAATTAATATAACAAAAAGTAGGTCGTTATGTATTTTATTATGCGTCAGGCTGTGTGTGTAAGCAGAGTGAGTGCGGTGGCTGCCTCATATAATATATATCAGTCCCACTTATCAATGTGGTAAGCTAAGTGTCGTATTCTGACTAGTTATTTGCATTGAAATCATAAGAAACATTATATGAGTGTGTTGTAAGGCGTCTCACAGTATCACTTATACAGTGAGTTATCTCTTATTTCCTGAGTTGATCATCTCACGACACATACTCAATTGCGCAGATGATTATCTCTACCTCGTTCATTTGCTTTTTTAGTCCTGTACATTTAACTAAAAAACGAGTCACTGTTGATTTCTATATATTAATCTGATAATTAGATAGTGCACTATCCACGAGCCAGGCTTTATCTTCTACGTTCATAGAAGCTATATGTTGGTCTAACCATTGTTTATCTCTGATAAGTTTATTGGTGACTGCTATGTAGAGACTGCTGCTTACAATATCGAAGTTCAAATTCTTGCCAACAACAATAGGCACATTCAATGGACGTGGATGTTTACTACTTTGAATACTAATAAACATACCATGTATACATGCAACGTGATCAGTAATCTACTCCTTCAACACCACGTTCGCACGTTATAATATATATCATACAAATCTGTGATACTATATATATATAGAGGGAGGACGAGTTATTATAAACTTACGTGGAGAGGGGCAACTGTTGACTCTCACCTCGCTCTTGGATGAGCATCATATGTGAACCACTGAATTGACAAAAACTTATGAAAACCTTATATGTTTGGCCAGACGAACGTTTTAAAGGTTTAATAGTATTAACGTACAGTAACGTCATATTAATTTTCTTTTGGAGAGAGAGAGTGACAATAAAATTTACGAAAAATTTAATCTTGTATAAGTTAATGTATATATATATATAAGTATAAGTAATATTACTATAATTATCTTACGTATATATATATACTTTTTTTCTTAAAAGTTTAATTTGTGCATATATTAATTTATATTGAACTTTAATAATAGATCAACTAGAGCTTTATGTGCTGTATATTACATAGACTTAGGGTAATTTCTTATTATTACTGCATTATTCTTATTCTGCTAAGAACTCACTTTCAGTGATTATTATAGTCTCGATATAGAGCATATTTTGTGAGACGGCTGCCTAAATAATAAGCTTGTTAATAAATTACAATCTCAGTAAGGCTTCCCGTTGATATATCAGCTGCAGACAACACTATATATAAAAAACAAAAGACAAAAAAATAAAATAGATAATAATAATTACTCAGAATTTTTGATAGACCATAAATTTTTATATATATATATATATATATATATATATATCATATATATAATATATATATTGTTATATATTATAATTTATTTTTTCTTTTATATTTTTATATATATATTCTTTATATTATTAAGCATCGTTTCACTAACATATTTCAAGTGGAAGTGTACTTTTATTTGATCTGTATGTTTATAAGCAATCTCTAACATCTAGTGAAGTACATAAGATAACTTATCAAGTTAATACGGTTTAGATTAGCACATAATTGTATATAAAATTAAGTAGATGATTATGGACTTCAATCAATAATCTTAGAGCAACGCGCGCAACACCCTAATTTGATAAAATTACCATCCTTAGAGTCCCAAATAATAATATATAATAATAATATAATATAAATAATAATAATATTAAATAATAATTAATATAAATTATAATATAATTATTTATATATTAACTTATATATATATAAATTAATAATAATTATATATATATTAAACAATATAACTTATAATATATTATATATATCTTATATACATAATATATACTACTAATATATATTATAAAATTAAAACTAAATATTAATATACAATATAATACAATATAAATAATTATATATAATATCTCTCAAAAAAAAAAAAATCTACACAACAAAATATAAGAAAAACAAATTAAAACTAAGACACTACATGATATTCTGTAACCCGGATGATATCTAATATTCTGAAACTCGAATTTCGCAGGATATTTGATAACTCGGATGATAAAAAATAGATCATATATATGTATAATATTCATAACTAGAACGTTCGATATTGGATAATTTGAAACTGATGATTGTAAATCCTATTTTAGCAAATTAATTGATTAACTAGATAAAATTAGTATAAACCTAGATCAATTTGCAATCACCATTGATTAAATGATATATTAACTGGAATTATACTGTCACACAATAAATAATAATTGGATAATAATATTTAATATATTAAATTATGATAATATATATTCAATGATTAATAATAATAATATTAATAATTTTTAAGAAATTTATTCTTTAACTCGAATGAAAATATTCCGCAACTAAGACACTACAAGATATAATCTGTAACTATTGCCATTTGTTTAAACTCCATATTTAAGATCTCTAATGCACCGGTATTTTACTCACAAAAAAAAGAGTTCTTTCTCAAGAAGCGCTATTTAAATTATTATTATTTACTCATATTTCTACGGGGAGTTCCTTTTCGTTTGTATAAAGTGGTATGCAAAGTACTTTATCATCATTTGTCACAAAACAGACTAGAAGTAGAAAGAAAAGAGAAAAGGTTATGAATAGTATTTTTTTAATATTTAATGTTTTATTTTTATATATAACTTTATTTCTACACATATAAAGTAACTCAAATTGGCGGCATTGTAATATCCACCTTTCTTAAAGTTCTACGTACATATATACTCATATATCTCACTCTTGTTTATAGCCTCGATAATTCTATTAATAAGGTACAGAGATATCATATGATTTCAACGTAACATATATTTTAACAATTCCTCAATTTAACATTTGAAAATATTTCCCTTTACTCACAAAAATTGAATAATAGGACCCAAAGTAAAATTTAGGATAAACTCACCATTACAATTTTTTTTTTTTATTATCTCAATATATATTCACCTACCTCACAGATATTTTCCTTTTTGATTTATATATAGAATGAATAAAATTCACATCTTTACTCTAAAATGAATACTTATTAGATAAAACTTAAATATAAAAAAAAGTTTTGTTTACAAATTTAATATTTATCGTAAGTGTAACGTCAATTTATTATTATTTGTGAATAAAAAATCTATAAACGAAAGATGTTTACTCTAAATATAAAAAAAAATTCATAAAAAATATAATACTACCAACTCCATGTGAGTACTAAATTAATATATAGTATATATATTCAAATCATTTAAATATTAACAATACGACCCTTATCACTCAATTTTATTAGATATTCGATTCTAAAATATATTACGATAATTTTTATATATATATATGAAGTTATTTTAATATTTTTTTTTCTTCAATTTTCAACAATATAACTATTGTGAGCTATTGATACCTACATATAGTCCGTAACACTCTTCTTGTGTTTGCCGTTTCATAGCCTATATTAATCGCATATCAATATTTGCAACGTTAATTTTTATTTTGCCTTTGTGCTAACCAGGGTTGTGGAGTCGGATAAGTCGTCACGGAGCCGGTGGTTTATTGAAGAGAGTGGTGATAGAGTCTGAGAGATCGGCTAAATTTTGTAGAAAAGGCGCTGGATGATCGGAGAGTCTCACACCTATATATAGGTAATATTTATGAAGAGGGCTGGAGTTTATGGGAGTACTGATCGTCGATAGGTCGAGTATTTAATAAAAAGGTGAGTGTAGAGTCGGAGTCACGGTATATATTTTCTCAAATAAGGGTGGTAGATATATATTTATGTATGAGGTCTCGGTAAGTACGATGTCTGAGTTAATTATTTGAAGACTTCGGTAAGTTACTGAGATAAATTTTTTTTAGATAAACCGTAACTCCACTAAAACCCTGTGCTAACTAGTATGAGCTTATTTTTTCTCAAATACCTCAGGCGTGAGTTTAATAATAATTTCAATATTTTTTTATAATGATTTACGATAGTCTATTCTAAAGCTTATAGTCTTCATCTTATGTCACTATAAATTCTCAAATAGAAGGCAATGTTTTTATAATGTAATCGATAACCATAAATAAAAATTCAAATTTTGTTATCATACTGAAACCTAATATAGGTAGTTGATATGATGATGAGACAAGAATTGTAGTAATTCAAAAATAATTGTAGGCCTTTTATTCCTGTTGTTTCATGGTCTATCCAACCAAACTATATAATTAATGTAAGGTATAAAATGTATTTATTAATAGAAACACTGCATAGAATGGAAGGATAACAACTAATTGTAATACCTAGTTTACTTACTACCATCAGTTAAACATTCTATATCTTTTCCATTCTAAAATGAAGACGTCAATCATCAGGGAGAAATTCAAATTGATTCGTATAGTATTATCTCACGGTGGCATAGATCCGATATTAATATGTGAGGGTGAGTCTGAAGAGTAAACACATATATAGAGATAATATTCTATAGATCGTCTAGAACTAGTAGACACTGTGATCACACATTAATCACCAAGTGCGATAACTATGAGGACACTGCGCCATGAGTTGTTGACAATGACTACGATCCATTTACAACAAAACAATATTGGTAATTGAATTTTAAAACATTTTAAGTAAAAAAAAATTCATAATTATCATGAGCATTATATTTTGTACCCATATCAGTAAGCTCAATAATAACCAGATTTTATATAATTAATATAATATAGTAACCATATATATATTAATATAGTTATATATATATAAAATATTATATATATTGTATATTAATATATATATATTAATAATAATATTAATATATATATATTATATATATATATATATTATATATATATATATAATATATAATATATATATATATATATATATATATTATATATATATATTATATATATATTTTAAGCTAATAGAGGATCTGAATAAAAAAAAATATTAGCTAGTTTTGGTGCATCAGAGTAAAAAAAAAAAAAAAGCTTTCCAATCGTTGGTGACGTACTTCTCCCAAATTGTACTGTTCAAGGCAAAATTATAGGAGACTTCTATACAGTGTGCAATGTGGAAGGAAATAAGTGACAAATTTGCTTTATAAAACAAAATTTCTGCCCTGGTGTAGATAACACATAAAACCAATTTTGGCGGTTACACAGAAATTGGCTAAAACTTGAAACTGAACTGAAGAGGATTGATACTAGTTTTTGGACACACAATAAGATCAGTAAAAATCAAACGACATAATAGTCAAAAAGCTTACCATCCATTTAGAACTTATATTCACTTGAACCATATCACGACTAAGGCACCTACGGTTCAGAATTTTAATATAAACTGAACAAAGCAGAGCTGGTCAAGAGACGAGCAACTTTCAAATGTGACCAATTGTTTGAACAATTCGACCGAATGAACTACTCAATTTACCTTTTTAAAATATGCTTTTTCAAAATCAAAACCTTAAAATTACCTCAATTGCGTTCCAAACGATTTTTTTTGAGGGTGTAATAAACTTTCTTGTCGAATTGTCTAAATAATGAGAGAATGGGTTCCATGAAAATCTAGGAAGCCTCATAGTTTAGGCCGTACCTCTTTGGAAGCCTAATATGTTCTATTTGATGAGGGTTAGTAAACTAAAATTTATAATTCGGCTTGTTAGATAAACTTATTAGTCGATTTTCTTAAAAAAGGCCTATGGAACCTTTATGCATAGTTGTATTCATTTTACTGCAATAAATTCCTGCATTGCCTTACTTAGGACTTCTCACCAAGTGCAGAGATTAGGGCAAAACCCCTCCATGTGGATCGGTCTCTGTAAAGTCCTTCCCCTTCCACATTTCTTCCTCGCTTCGCCATCGACGCAGCAACACCATCCCTCCACCTCCTTCTTGGTCTCCCAATAGTTCTTCTTCCTTCCGGGTGCCAGCCATAGAATCTAGCTTCGTTCAATCTTCGGACATGGCCATACAACCTCAGCTGTTCTCTCTCTATCAGCCAATCAATAGGGTTCTATTCCAAGCCCACGCCAAATTTCTTTTCGCTCCCTTATCGTCACTCCCACTATCAGTCTAGGTATTCTCATCTCTGCTGCCACCACATTGTTTTTTGTTCTGGCGCTAAGGGTCCAAGCCATATACAAGAGTAGGTATTAGTATTGTAGTATAGAGCAAAACCTTAACATCCCTCGAAACATGCCTATTTTTCAGCAATCCATACAACTGTCCAACACCCCTCGAAAACCTGTTTATTATCTCCTTTATCTTAAGACCTTTAATAAAATTTTAATAACGTTTTAAAAGTCTTTGAATATACTGCAATATATAAGAATTTTCAGCTTTTTAATTTTAAGTTTCAAGGTAAGATTTTTTAGTAATAAAGGTAGAAATTTTTTTTGAAAAACTTTATTATTCCTTTGTTAAAAAATAAAAATGCTACTTTTCGTAAAAAAAAAAAAATATATGTATGTATATATATATATTTCGCAGATATAGCGTACATGTGTTTATTTTACTAAAGTTTTAAAAATATCCTCCGAGAAGGTGATCATAGCATAAAACTTTTTCTCCATTTTCATTTTTATAAAAATAGCGAAACTGTGGGTGAGTATCCAAAAAAATAAATAAAAAATCCCACTTCTACATGGAACTATTTTCATAAGCCAAATACTGTTCTAACTGTGCTCTACTGAGTGAAATAAAGACTACGTATTACGGTTTATAAACTTTGCTTCCGCCTCATAATAGTATATTCAAGCTATTAATTAACTTCTCCGGCGGCACATTATCAATGCTTATCTAGGTCTATAGGAAAGCCTCATACATACCTTAATCGCACTCCCAACTCTTCTGCAATCAGCCAATCCTTCAAGCTAACTATAATCGGTTGTTCCCTTCCCTGTCTAACCCATAATTGGGACTCATTGTATACTCATATATATATAATATATATATATATAGTATATATATATATATATATATCTATATATATATTAATATGAATATATACCTGTATACCCCTATTCTACTACTATTATTTCTATCAATATATACTATACTATATACTATACCTATATATATATGACTATATATATACTATGTTATTAATAAAACATATTATATAATCATAATATACTGTATATATATATAGTAATATATATAATATATTATATATATTATATATATATATATATATATATATTATATGATATATAATATTATAATAATATATACTATATATTATATATATTACTATATATTTATTATATATTATTATATATATATATATAATATGCATTATATATATATATTATATATATAATATATATTAATATATTATATATATATATATATATAATATATCTCTTTATATTATATTATATTATATATTATATATATATGCATTATATATATCTAATATATTTAATATATAAATATAATAATATATATATATATATTCATATATATATATATATATTAATCTATATTATTTTTATTATAATATATAATATATTATATTACTATATTCTATATATATATTATAAAAATAAAAAAAATTTTTCCCCCCCCCTATTTCATTTATCAAAAAAAAATAATTAATCAAACACTAGAAAGCAAATTAATAACTTTCAATATTTTTATACATCCATCCAATTGTGGAAGTGAAGATAGGATATAGAAAGAAAATATATATATACATATCTAGTTATATATTCTATATATATATACTATCTATATATATATATCATTATATATTTAATATATATTTATATATATATATATATATAATATATTATATATATATTATATATATTATATTATATAGTAGAAGAAGAGGCCAATTACCAATATTGGCAGGAAGTTGGGATTTATCTCTTTCTTCTTCCTTCAGCTGCAGTGCCTAGTTGGTGTAGTAGAAGGCAGGTAGTTATCTATTCTGCCTTTGTGTCTTCAACGTCGCTCACTTACACAGGTAGTAAGTAGTTTGAATGGCTGCTGCTTGGTAGTTCCTCTTATTATACTTCGTTGAAGTACGTTGAGGGGCTAGTATCTACAGGGTATCGGATTCGACCTTTCCCTGTTGAAGCCCGTCTTCTTCACCAAGAGAGGCTATATGGTTACGCTTTGATTGTACTTTCGAGTCTAACTGAACCATCACCGCAATGGTAAGGTATTAAAAACCCCTTTGGTTTTTTGGTTCCTTATTAAATTGTACATTCAGAATAATTAACAAGTTCGATGCCTTCGCTATCAGTAGATTAACATTTCTAATACATACAATTTTTCTCGCTGACCTTCAACCGAATTAAGTTTTCATGAGAGAGAGAGAGAGAGAGAGAGAGAGAGAGAGGAGAGAGAGAGAGAGAGAGCCGAGAGAGAGAGAGAGAGAAGAGAGAAGAGAGGGAGAGAAAGTTAGAAATTTCATCTTTTAGATACAATAAATAACGATATGTATGCATAAACCATAATTTTTATATTAATATAGCGAACAAGTTTATAAACAATCCTCCTCAATAAAATAATTTTAATATCATGTGTCGAGGACAATTATAAGGACTGTAAAGTATAGTTAAATATGTTTACAAGAATGATAAATATAAATATTCCTTGAGAACAAGTTGTTGGCTGATCTATTTTTTGTTTTCTATTATTTACCATTTTATAATGTTTTAATAAGCTCAACTAACATGTTTGAGCATTTTTAAAACGTTTTTAAAAAGGAAATACTTTTAAATTCATTGATATATTGACTTTATATAATATTCAATTAATTAATTTGACTATATATCATATATATATATACTATATCTATATATATATATTATTAGTAAATTATAATGTATATATATATATATATATATATATATATTTATATTATTATTATATAGTATATAATATATAATATTATTTCTTTTATTCTCCCTAACTTCTCACAGATGTTGGAGTAAGTTTTGGGTAAAGTGAACGAAAATGGATAGTTTTAGGTAGAAGGAGCATGCGTAAGTCAAAAGAATGACCCACCCTAAACACACCCGTCAATACCTTTTAGTGAGAGCTCGTCACATTAAAACGAATCACCCTAGTATTTCCACAGAGACTGCGACGGACCCTATATATCCCCTCCAATTCTGTCATTCACTCCTATTATCCACTTTTCTTCTTGCCTCTGCAAATACCTTCCTTTCCTTTACATTGCTGACTCAATTCACTTTTTTCTTGGTCTCCGCAACAGGTTGGATTCCAGCACACTCCCACTATCATCTGCTTCAATCACCTACTATCAATCTTCCTTTCCATATGACAAACACTAATACACTCCTCGTTTATTTTCTTTCATTGCCGCTTCTTCATACCACACGATCCCTAACTTTTCATTCTGCATTTTTTCAATTTTCCTCACACCTAGCACACCCCTACGATTGTCCATCTGGAAATTATTGTGGCCTTATACCTCTTATTAAACGCCATAGTTTCACTACTATTCTTTAACACAGAAAGCAACATATCATCATGTAAAACCCTAGAGTACTCAAGACTTAGTACCTTACATCAAATCCAGGATTTACTTGCAGCAACCACATTCCTACTCATTCAAACAACTTTGGCTACTACACTTTGGCATCACTAACCATATAATTAAATATTTAAAATCAGACACATGTTCCATGCTCACCACCCAACATGACTTCACACCGCTGGTCTACCTCACTCACTACATAAACCCTTACTCTTATCAAAGTTTACTTTCACACCATCCTTTTACACACCCTGTAAGACTCCTCTACCAATCCTCTCAAACTCTCTTCAGATTCGCCACACAAAACCAAATCATCCGCATACAATAAGCAGAGCACCCTCCACTCTTTTCCATTCTCCATCATTCTAACACCTTCCCCTACCTTAACCCTTTCATCCACCCTATCATATACAAATTAAATAACCAAGGATTCATAACATGCCTCACTCCATGATTAATATTAAACCATTCAGTTTCAGCTTCATTTATTCTTGCCCACGCTTCACTATCGACATACCTACTTTTGATTCCATTCAGAACCTACCACCAACACCATATATCAATAACACCTGCCACAGAGCTCCCTATTAATACTGTCATATATACCTGTTTTAAGTCCATAAAACCTAAATACAAGTTATCATTTGTTTTAGTGTGAAGATTTAATCTACCCAACCTCTACCACTTCCAAATGCACCTTGTTCTTCACCAATCAATCCCTCAGTTACTTAACGTACTCTTTCAACCAAAATACCAGAATATATCTTCACTACAACACTCAATAAACTAATTCCTCTGTAGTTCCTACAGTTTCCCTTATTTCCCTTACCCTTATATAAGGGTAATATCACTGCTCTCCTCCATTCCTTCGGAACTATGCCCCCCATAAACGCTTTGGTACACAACTTCCAAATCCATTCGTTCACCATCTCGCCTCCATTCTTGATAATTTCACCAGTACTTCTCTATTTGTACCTGTGGATTTATCATTCTTCAACTTTCTCACTCTACCTATTACCTACCTCCCTTCTACTAATTACTTCATCCCTAAAATACCTATTTTTTCTTACACTATCAAACCCATACACATTTATTATCACCTGTTCATTATTACCAGTGTTATACAGGTTTTCGAAATGTTCTCTCCAAACTCGCTTCACGTCATTTTCAAGAGTCACATGAAAGCACTATCCCTATTCATTATTCTATAAAACTTCCCCTTATACTCTTCCTTAACCTTTCGTTCTTCCTTTCAGAAGATTTTATTCCATTGTAAGTCTCCATTCATCCTCCTTCTAAAATGTTTATTCTCCACTTTTTTGTTCCTCTCATATGCATCTTTTTCTGTTATTTGATTCCTTTGATACCTCATCACTGGTCTTTAGTGTATACATCTAACCTTATGATATTTTTATTCTATCTTTCTGTTATTATATACTTTATTAACATTCCACATATCTTTCTGCACTCTGAACAACGGTCTTTCTTCTATCATTCTATTATCTATACGTTTCTTCATTCACTGGGTTTATTTAAGCGCTTCACATTACTTTCTTTTTTGTTCATATACTCTGCTTACTCTAACTCTTTCTTCTCTTCTGTATTTCTTTTTTCTCTCCATTCAACCCCACACTATATACATTTTTATCTGCTTATTTAATTATTTATCTTCATAATGATTCCGTATAATTTCCCTCCTTCTATATCTCCCCCCTACACGATTTACATTCTTATTCACATACTCTACATATCTTCACTCAACATCATAAATCAAGTCATATACTTCATGATCGATTACATCTCTTCTACTAATCAACTCTAGTAATAATCATGATATTACTCTGCTAGTCTTTGTTCAGAGCGCGAACGTGTAGGTGGGTGGTAGTCTCGTGGGTAACCATAATCTTTTTGTATATATTATGGGGCTGGAGCCGTGTGGGAGCTCGGTAGTCTCGGATGCTGATAATTCTAGGGTGTGCCTGAGCCGTGGATTACCGGTAGCTTCTGAGTCCGTAGATGTTTTTATTGGGTGTCTTGGAGCGTAGCCGAGTCGTTAAAAAGATGCTGCCTCTGCTCCGTGGAAGTTACATTATATATTCTACTCATTAATTTATATATATCTATCTATATAATTAACTATATTTATTATATAATTATAATTATATATATATATATATTATTTATTATTTATTAGATGTATATCATTGTTATCTTATTTTTCAGTGTAGATAGTAACACATCACAAACACGAGACTACAATCCTATAATATTATATATTATATAATATATATAATATATATTATATTATATATATTATATATATATAATATATATATTAAATATATTTTTACTTTTTTATATTATTTACCTTTAGTTTTATTTACTAATTTATATTAATCTTTGATATTCAGATTTTGTAAATGTAATTATGTCGATTACCTATGTGTTTATATGTATTTTTTTAATTAATTTAATTTTTTTTTTCTTTATTTTCTTGTTATTTAGCATCTGTAACAGGTGTATTATTATTATTATTATAATTATTCCTCCCTCCTCCTCCTCCAGTTCAAAGCATAAATTTTGTTTATATGATTATGGGTTTATTTTCAATTATGTGATGTGTGTAAAGAGGTCTTGTCGATTCTATTGCTCTCTATGAATTGTATGTTCTCTCTGCTATAGTTATCCCTTGTGTGTCATTCATATCGTTTGTGCTCATCTTGATGGTAAGCATTCCATATTATTTGCGACATTATTAACTCTCTCTCTATTCCAGCAGATTGCTGATATTGTATACAAGATATGTGTTGAAGCAGTAGTTCTTCAGTGTAAGTCTTATTTTTCAAAAAATTCAGATTAAAGTGATAACTTTTGTCCAAATTGGTTAAACCACTTGTGTCTTCCTATGTCCAAGTGAAAATTCAAAAATACAATTAATTTAATATAATGATTGTATAAGATAGTGTCCAATAAGGTGTTTTTGCAAGACCAGGATTTTAAGCACTGTGTTTAGACATGGCTTCGAAACTGGAAGTCCCTATAGACAGGGAAAATATTCCTAAAATAGTTCTAGAAGAAGCGGATAAGCAAAAAAATTGCTTAAACCCCTTAAAGGGACTCTTCGTGCACTTAAAAATGGATCGCTTGGCACAAGGGCAAAGCCTAAATTAATTTGCTATTAATATTAGATATGTGGACGAAGATAAAAACAATATTACTAAAACGTTAGCAGAAAGGGATACCAAATCGAGCAATTGAGCTAATAAATCCAAGAACTTGTTATTGACGTTTTATAAGAATTCGAAATAATAAGAGACAAGTAAGTAGCTTAGTTATGATAACGCATCAAACATGATACAGTACAATGAAAATTAATAAGAAACAATGATGATGAGGATCAGGAATTTGGTAAATGTGATACTGATTTTATTAAATGTTAAAACGAAGAAATAAATTATAATAGTCGTTTTCAGAATAAACTTGACAAAACTATGAAAATACTATGTTCAGATGATGTCAGCATTGCACACATTAGGTGTGGAGTTCATACTTTACAGTTATAGTGCGTGATGGTTCCGTAATAACTCATACAATAACCCTTGTAGCAAGGCGAGCAAATAGAAAGCAACACGTACCCTAAAATTAATTAAAGTTCTAAGGACTTCCGGTCTTTAAACTTTTCACTAAGAAGTCTTAAGAGCGTTTTCGATTTGGCAAGTCATTCTTTCAAATCGAAGGTCGTTTTCGATGAAATAATAAATGAATTTTTTTGAGTTTTGAGTTTTCTTTACATTTTACAGCACAAACCAAACCTTTAAGGACTATAAAGGCCTTTTAATTTCACATTATATATATATATATATATAGTATATATAGTATATATATATATATATATATATATTATATATTTTATTATATTATATATATATATATATATATATATATAAACTATATTATATATATATATATATATATATATATATATGATAGTATATATACTATATATATATATATATATATTTATTAATATTATATATATATATATATTCTATATATATATATATATATATATATATTATATATAATATATTATATTATATATATATTATACTATCAATATATAATATAGTATATATATAGTATATATATATATATATATAATATATAATATATATATATATATATTATATATCTTATATATATATTAATCATATATATTATATTATATATATATATTATATATAGTATATATATTATAACTATATATTATATATATATATATATTATATATTATATATTATATATAATATATATATATATATTTAAAACCTTTTTGCTACTCAGATCCGTTAATTTTTGTGTTGTTATTTAACAAAAAATTTCATATGTTGAAATTTAGATACTAAATAAACTTAAAAAATGGTAATAAGAAAGATACGACATTTTAAAATATTAAAAATGAAAGATAAAAAAGTAAGCAAGAACGTAAATTTTGCATGAGAAAGAAAATGTTTTTTAGTGTGAAAACGTGAAAGAATTTAAGGTACGATAAAAAAAACATTTTTCGGGGTAAAATTATGTCCTAATTGATTTTTTTTTTCATGTATAGATTTTGTGTATACTTAACAAAATTTATCATAACCAGAACTATTGGAGGGTCCTAAGCTAAAACCTAACCTATGTGGATCGACGTTGCAGTAAACCTTTACCTTTTCTTTATGGATCGACGATACAGTAAACCTATACCTAACCTAGCTGTATCTACTTTGCCGTAACCTTTTTTTCTCTTGTTTTTAGGGTTTTTCTAAAAAAGATTTTTGAATTTCAGAACAATAGTTGCGGGAGTCTTCTGCGTTGCTCATCCTCCCCGTAACTGCGCAACGTACGATGCTTAAAAAAGTACGATTTTATTATTAATAATTACCTTTTTTTGTATGTTGAAATTATTTGATCCTGTTTATTCCCATTTATTCCCACTGAAATTTATTGTTAGCATCATATAATAACAATATATGAAATTGAAAAAAAATGTAACGGATCAATATAATCAATAAGAATATATATATATATATAATATATTATATATATATATATATTTGTATTTATTTAAGAATAATAAATAAAATTAAAGTTTATTATATATATATATATATATATATATATATATATATATTATATATATATATTATTATATATATTTGGAGGTTTCAATAAGATGATTTTCTTATCTAAGTTTTTATTATACTCCAAATAGGAACGCTAAAATTATAATAATAATAATTATAATATAATAATAATAATAATAATAATATAATAATATATAATAATCATATATAATAATAATAATACTATAATAATAATTTAATATAATAATAATATAATAATTTTAGATTGAAAAAATATATTTAATAATATAAATCATTATGAAAAATATGACATAATAATCAATAATAATTATAATATAAATAATAATAATAATAAATAATAAATAATAAGATTATATAATGAATATAGTAATTATTTTAAATATTATAATAATAATATAATAATAATAAAATAATAATAATAATAATAATAATAATAATAATAATAATAATAATAATAATAATAATAATAATAATAAATATATAAATACTACTACTACTACTACTACTACTACTACTACTACTTAATCAATAATAATAATAATAATAATAATAATAATAATAATAATAATAATAATAATAATAATAATAATAATAATAGAGGAAAAAAATTACACTTCAGGTATTTGATTTTTTGTAAGTTGCACAATATCAGAATTTCCTTACGAGATCAAAAATTTTAAATCGAACAATAAATGGTTTAATAAGTTTAAATAACTTGTTATGTATCTGACTAAATCTTAACTCCTTGCAGCTTCAAGTATATAATAATAATGGGAAACAATTTTTATTGATCCTTTCGAGTAAGGCCGTCCTCTGAGCTCTAATCAAAGATGGGTGATGTGTGTTGTTTGAGGAAAGAGAAATATATAGGGGAAAGAATATATATATATACGTATATATATATATATATATATTTATAGATAGATAAATATGTTTTACAAATATCTATATATAAATATATGTATAATATATTATATATATATATACCATTTAACCTGTCGATTTTCCCAGTCGACCATTCTAATCTCAAACTAGATTGCTAATCATTTCTTCCGAAAGTAAACTCAACTGGGGATAAATTTTCTTTTATTCCCTTGTCTTGGTGATTTCACTTTGAGTTTAGGTGAATATTTTTCTGCTTTGTTTAACTTACCGAAAGTTTTTTGGTAGAGTCTATCTAGCACGTTGCTTATTGATGTTACTTCTACTCCTGTAACTTTTACTCCAATTTCATTTTCAGCCACTAAATAGAAGCTGTCCCATGTGGCCCTCTGATCATCCTTCAAAATTACGATATTGTTTGATCTGTTCTATATGTCTTGTTATGTAAGATTATTGCAAATTAAACATTTAGATGAACACTGCAATTGTAATGTTTTTTTAATGCAACAATTCTTTTTATAGAAAGAGATTGGAGTCGGCTACTAATAGTGTATAAATTAGTGAGGCAGAAAGCCTTAGACTCCAACTTTTCAACTAAAAGCTATGTGAATATAATCACAACAAAGTATGTGACTCGTATTCCATTGAATCACGGAAAGCATCTTCACATAGAGCAAGCAAATAGGGTGGAATGAATAATTTCTGGATCAACTCAGAAACTTCTTTTAATAATAACATAATTTGATTTATAATTCCAGAAAGGTTAAAGCAAAAGTAATCTTTAAGAATATAATTTATAATTATTTATAAATAAATATAAATAATTATAATTTATTTATTAATTAATTATAATTATTGATTGGTTTAAAATATTGGAATATTTTAACTGTTCATTTTTAAGGCTGTTATGGAACGTCCTGAAGATTGCAGCGAGTAGACGTCGACGCTAAATACATACCAAATCCGACATACATATAACCAAATCCGTATACAAAATCCGACTTTAGGGCGAAATTGAGGTGGAAACAGTAAATGGAAATCACCTGAAATGGAAATTTCTGAGAAAGATATGAAAAGTGACTGTGTTGCCTCAAATTTGGAGTTCAATTAAACGGAATAATAAAAAAGTCATATAACACACACACCAGAAACATATCAATATGGCACATTTATAGATTTTCTGTTGTCTTGGTCATATATATATATATATATTATATTATATATAATATATATATATATATATAATATATATATATATCTATATATATATATATATATTATATATTATATATTATATATCTATATACTATATATATATAATCAGCATCATGTAAACGCGAAACCACAAATAGGCATCATTCTACGCGTTTTAGATGCTTTCATGGAAATCAGTTTTGATCATTTTTTTTATATTCTCGGATCTTCCCTGCAAAATAATGGAATGTTATTTCAACTTATGACATCGTGTAATAATTTTGCTATCTTTACAATACGTTCGAACAAATAGGAATTATAGTAGTTCTTTCCGTGTTATTATATAAACCGCAAAATTTATGAACACCTTCTTCTAACATAGTAATACAGAGCAGACAATATATATATATATATATATATATAATTATATATATATATATATATATATATATATATAATCTTATATAGTATATATATTATATATATATATAAATACTTATGTTCTATAAACTTTATAGTCAAGACTATCATATCTGATATGCTTATAAGTGTTTTATATTGGTGCTGAGGGACTGTAAATTATCTTAAATGCGGTAAATATGCACAACACGCCTAGGGGTAGGCGTAATATATATATATAGTCTTATATATATATATATATTATATATTATATATATATATTAATATATATATTAATATATCTGGTATATCTATATATTATATATATATATATATATATGTGTGTGTGTAAGAAACGTTTTTTGCTAAAAATTACTTTTTTTGTTTGTTTTTATGTTTTTTTTTTTTCTTAAAGTTTTGTACCAAATAGATATTATTTTGATTTTAGACTTTCTGATGGATAAAGAAAATTAAAGTCGAGAGAGAGAGAAGGAGAGAGAAGAGAAAGAAGAGGAAGATAAAAAGAGGGAGAGAGAGAGAGAGAGAGAGATTCTTATAGTACAGTGTGGGAGTGGAAGTCTATTTTGTACTATTACGTTTCTTATTATTCTTTTAATTATCCATATTTAAAGATTTAGCATTAAGAATTATTAAGAATGATGTCAAAGTTTTGAAACACCTTGGGTTTGTGAAATTTATTTCACTACTCAACATTAACAAATCAAAATAATGATCGCGTCTGACTAATAAACATTTTAAATAAGTTATTTATACAGTATTTTGTTAGTCCATACTTGAAAACACCGTTATGGGAAAATAGATTCTTGAATCGACAAAAACTAAAGAAAAATTTATCTCTCAAACAAGATCTGTCTTAACTAATTTGATAGTAAGTGACATGCTCCGCCAAAGCGATAAGTAAGTCTAACTAAATCTGGTATATAAAAGATTAAATTACCTTAATGGTCACAGTCGATTAATAATCAAATGTGGCCACATATGATACCCTTTACGTGCATGCTAGACTTCTTACTTGAAACTGCACACTCTTGACAACTTTTTTTATCTTCACATATGCAACTTCTATCTTTCAATAAAAAACTTCGTGTATATTTACATACTATCAATATATATGTGTATAATTAATTTCTAATATCAAGAGCTTATATATATTATAGATAAATATATATATATTAACTAATTCATTCAATAAGTAGATTATATATATATAATATATATAGTAGAGATATATATATATAGAGATAGATAAATAGATAGATATATCATATATATGTATAATATTAGTATAAGTAATATATATATAGAATGAGGGAAGTAATAGAGAGATAGATGTGATGGGAATGGGAGAGATGAGAGTGAGAGGAGAAGAGTAGTGAGAAGGAGAGGAGAGGAGAGGAGAGGAGAGGGGAGGAGAAGTAGTGAGGGGTATAGGGGTAAAAAACTTCGTATATTATAAAAGGCTGGTTTGTGTGATAGGATAAATAAATCGGTATAACTCAAGGGATAAGTTAGTAGCTAATTATGAATAATAATAAAGATTTTGACTGAGTAAAATAGAAAACTCGAGATATAATTAGTACCTATAATATTTTAAATGATTTAAACAAGGCAGTCAGTATGTAACGGATAATTATTTATATATAGTAATGGTCAGTATTTTAAATTACTACATATTATATAAACTTACTTAATTTATTCATTCTCATTATATCAATTTTATTTCTTTAATATATAATAAATATAATATTATGGGAATGATATATATTTGGGGATAACTATTACCTCTTATATATAAATTTTAATAAATAATGTTCCAACCTAAATTTCATAAAAATTAAAAACATTGCTATAAAAATATTTAATAATTAAATATATAATATATAATTAATTTAAATAATATATAATAATTATATTAATATAATTACTTAAAGATAAATAATTATATATCTATAATATTAATTAATAATTAACTACTAATAATAATTAATAATTATATAATAATAATTAATATATTAAATAATAAATATAATAATAATATAATAATATTAATATAATATATAAATAATAAAAAATTAATAATAATATAATATAATATTAATAATATTAATAATTAATAATTAATAATAATAATAATAATAATAAACTAATTAATTCATATATAATAATAATTAATTATTATTTATTACATAAATAAAATTTGCATAAATATTATTCATTTTACTATTCAATAACGCATGATTACTAAATATATATATATATTAAACCTTAAATAATAAATATATATAACCAATCACATATATAATAATAAGCAATCAATAATAATATTAATTCTTATTAGTAAATAAATAATTTCACTAAATAATTACCACAATAAGAATTTACCAAGTAATTAATAAAATATTTAATATAATAGATCTCATTTGTAGTTCACAATGATATAACATAACATCTCAATAATTGTATACTCCAATTAATTTAATAGTTTATCCATTAGTGAATATATGTTATACATTTAGAAATACCTGATAAATGTCACTCGAACTTGTATATAGTTAATTAATACCTGTGAGAATTGATTCCTTAGGTACATCTCCTTAATAAAGGAATAATGATGATAAATATGTTCTTGGAATAGATAATTTCCTAGATAGAATTAATTATCAATAATATAATATTAATCGATAATAATACTTAGTAATTTTAAGAATTATAATTAAAAAGATTAAAAAATAAAAAATATAGTGAAAAAAACATATAAAGAGATTAATATAGATAATTAGTGAAATCAATGTCCATAATATAGACTACCTCAGAATTCGTATACTCTTATGGTACAATTCGCTTCAAAATGAAAAATTTAATGAGAATGGTTCATACTTAATAATAATATAATTTCTAATTCACATTATCTCATAAATGTATTCCAAAATATATATTAAATGTATTGTTCTGATGAATAGAATGGGACCTTGAATATTGAATCTTGTTGCACATACGCGTGTTCTATTTAATTTACATTTCCTGAAAGATCTCTTTGTATGTGTGTTCTCCGCGGGTTGGGCGTAGGTTTAGTATTGGATGTTCTTAGATTGTTTGATTTCTGTATCTTATCTTCTCGATTGTTTCTCTCACTCATTGGAATACTTAGTTTTAAATTTGAACTGAGACATAATAGGCAGATATAATTCTGTGCAAATTCAGTTAACACTCTGGAGGACCGATTCATATGGATTTCCTGCGCCTAGAAAACATGTTGATAATGATGGTATTCTCTTTAGGTTCCATACTTGCTCAGGCTCTCAATATGTCCTCTTGTGGTTAATAAAATTCTCTTTTATATGTATTTTTAGGGAGTTAGATATCTGCTCGCCCTGCCAATGTGTGGACATGTGTTTTACGGTTGACATAATGACAGTTTTAGTCATAGTTGCAATCATAAGGCGGTTTTATTAGCTGTGGATTTTGAAGACGTCCTGTTTCTATATTCAATTTTAAACATACTGAAAATCGGTTCCACGGGTCTTCGTCTAACTATTCGTGGTTCCTATATCAACTTGTTTTACTCTCAAAGTACCTGATAACATTCTTATGGATCCTTAAGTAGCGGGGTGGATCTTAGGTGTTCTTTATATTTTCTCTCTCCGTATATTTTTCACGGTAGAGATCTACTTCAGTTCTCGATGCAATCGTCATATGAGGATTAGGGTATTGGTGGACAATGATCTCGATTTCAGCACGCTCTCACACAATTTACATGGACCATCGAATTAATTAGATGTTCTAAATATCCTCTTTATCACTCCTGGGTATTAAATTTGCGTAAATATACCGTATGAGTATAAGCTCGTTTCGTGGTTTAATACATAAGAGTCTAGGATCAACTGGTGTGTAAGTGCGAAGTATAGTTTATATTATTCACAGAATAACTCAAAATATATTAAAACCAATTTTTGGTTAAAGAAATAAATACTTTTAATAGTAATATTAGGAAGCAATAACTTGAATTCTATAATAATTATTTTTATAATCGGATCCTTTGAACAGCTCTCATCTTTCAGTAGTCATCTATCTCTTGAGGCCTATGGTCTCTACACGTGCGTGTCGATTAGTTCGGATGGTGAGATCTGCATTCAAATCGAGTAAACATCAGGTGTAACTTGACTTTGAGCCTTGATTTGATATACATTAATACGAAACTATCTCTCATTTTAGTATTACAGGACCCCTCTTTACCTCCTACTATACCCGTACCATATACTATGGTATATGGGAATAAATTATATATCTATTAATATATATCTATATTTTTAATATAAATTGTATATATATGAAATTGATAATACTTAACATCTTTAAAATAATAATGAATTATTCATAAAAGATAAATATAGATCTTATATAGATGTAAATATATTATTATATTAAATATATATTATATATTATATAGCTATTTATATAGTATATATATATATATGATCTTTAAAATATATATATATATATATATATTATATATTATTATATATATATATATACTTATAGTGTATCTAAATCGAATTGTGTAATTTATATTTGTATATCTGCGGTGAATTGCTCGATATATTCGTCTCCAATAATCACTAAATTATCATAATATAGTAATATATATATATATATATATAAATACACAGTTCGTGAAACTACTTTACGTAGGTTGTTATTTTAGGATTTAATTTTCCCTAGTTGATTACAAATTAACATTAGCATAAGAGTTTATCACTAAAAAAAAATTCCACTAATAACATGTGCAGGTTTTTTCCGCCACTGCAATGTATCTAATTATAACTCTGTAATTCAACCCTAGGCCTAGGGAATATTAACATTCATTATATATATATGTATATATATATATATATATATATATATATATATATATATATAATATATATTATATATATATATATATATTATATATAATATATTTGGGGGGAGGGGCCAAGTGGCGTCAACTAAGAGTTCATAGTCGATATATGATATAGATATATATATATATATATATATATATATATATTATTATATATATTATAATATATATATATATATATATATATATATAATATAATATATATATTTATATATATAGTATTATATGATGGGAGGGGCGCAGTGGCGTAATAAGAGTCATAGTCTATATATATAGTATTATTATATAATATATATATATATATATAATATATATATAATATATATATAATATATATATCATTTCCTATGACTCTTAGTTACGCCACTGCCCCCCCCACCCAAATATATATATTATATTATATTATTATATTTATATTATATATATATATTATATATTATATATATATTAATATATATAATTATATATATATAATATATGTATATATATTATTTATATTTATATATGACTATGATTATCATATATATTATATTATTATATATATATATATTGATAATATATATAATATATATATTATATATAGATATATATATATATTATATATATATTATATATATATATATACAGAGAAAGTTGCAGCGGTGTTGTAAGGTAGATATATTTATTTCATGATTACGGTGGAACTCTTTAAAAAAAACTTTGGAAGGAAAAGGAGTTGTTGAAGAGTCGACAAATGTGTCCTTAATATATATATATATATATATAGTATATTATATATAGTATAAATATATATATATATAATATTATGTATATTATAATATTATATTAGTATATATATTATATAGTTATATATTATATATATATATATATATATAGTATATATATATATTATATTATATATATAGATATAAAATATTATATATAATACTATTAGGGATGTTGCCGGAATAGGAAAAAGCGAATAACGACATACCGAAGATTTTTTTCGGGGGGCTAAAGTATTCGGCCGAATAATCACTTCACTATTCGGCCGAATAGTTATTTTCAAGTTTCGGTCATCACATTTAGGGAAAATAAAGATAACTTACACTGGTCAACAAAAAAGGTGAATTTTTTTCTTGGATGGACTTTTGTAGCAGATTTATAGTAATTCGGAGGTGCTGATTCCATATATTTCTCTCGGGAGTGCTGTCTCACCTATTTCCCGTTTTCGTGCAATCATGGATCCCTTTTTTTGCCATATTCCCTAGGAATGACAAATTTCATGTAGCGCACTACGTAGGCTGTATAGACGTTACCTTCCGCATATTATCATACAGTAGCAGGCCAAGTTTACTTGCGGTCGATATTCGGGAAGCCTGTGGTAACTTTAGTACGTCAACATGTATGGATGCCAATGACCTGGATGATGTCTACCACCAGGGCTGAAATACAGTCGGATGGTCCGTCATTGTTCACCCAGGAGGTGCAACAAACCGTTGCTGGGATTGTGTTTGTGTAATTGCCGAAGTTGTCGCGAGAACTGTTGAGCTTCGAGGTTAGCGTTGGAAAAATGATGACCTGAACCAGGCACAAGAGAACATTTTATCGGTGAACAGGAAGCAGAGCCTGCGGAGGGCTCGTTCCAGTCAGATGGTACCTTTGTGTATTGCAGGGTGAAGTTGCAAGTGAGTAAATAATTTTGCCTCCGGAAATGGTTGAGGCTCTGCAAATTAGGTAATATTTTTAAAGTTGATTTAAAGTGTGTGTTGTTATTGTATACCAAGAGACGAAGGTGGAAGGCCGATATAATAATCGTTACGGATGAGAGAGGAAGAATTAAAGATCATGGAAAAGTGGAAAGGCTGCACTACTCAAGTCGTCCCTTGGTAAGATATGCGTCCGACCTCAAAATTTGGTAAACATTTTAGTCGTTCAGCAAGCAGGTATTCACCAAATATCCCTTGCTCCTGTGCTTATTGGAACAGACCGGGCGGCAAAGGGATCCCACTGGACCAAAGAGAATGGCCACCTAGGAAACCTTGACGCCAGGTGACAGGAACATTCGTACGTGAACCACTTGTACAAGAGCGAGAGAAAACATCACTTAACTCCACTACACATAACAACTTGGTTTGACTGAAACATTCTGTGAAGGCCCTGGACCATGATGGTGAAATGCTTCACTTATATATGCTCAACGTTTCCGGTCTGAGTGACGAGAAAGAAAAAGCTGGGATATTTGATGGCCCACAATACGGACACTCCTCCGTGATTGCTGCTTTGCTACAACAATGACTGTGTTCAGAGGCAAGAGCGGGGAATGCTTTTTCAGATGTAGCTCAGAATTTTCTGGGCAACAGGAAAGCCGAGAACCGATAACACTGTACAGGAACTGCTAGACAGTCTTTCATTTCTTCATGGATGTAGAATTGGGAGTATAAGTTGCACTACTTACATTCTCACCTAAGAAAATTTCCGGATAACCTAGGCGATGTTAGTGAATTGAGCAGGGTGAACGCTTCCATCAAGATCTAAGTTCATGGAAGGACGTTACCAGGGCAAGTGAGATATCAATATGATGGCCGACTATTGTTGGAGCTTGATGAGGGATATTCCATACGCTATGCACAGTAGATCGTCTACGAAGAGAAAGTTACACATCGAGATATGTTTACATTAACTGAAACCATTCCTTCATTACATTCATTTGTGTCCCAATTACTCTTTATTGATGTTGTATTAATAATGTTTACAATTAATATACTATATCTATCAAAATAGTATACATATCATTTGCGATCTTGTTTCTTCTCCCTTCAGTATATCCAATATATATATATATATTATATATGTATATATATATTATTATATATATTAATATATATATATATATTATTATATATATATTATATATTAATATATATATATTTATATATATATATATATATATATTATATACTATTATATCCAATAATTGTGATAGACCCTTTTGAAAAAGGTAAAAATCATAAAATTTTCAAAATTTGTGTACACACAAGTATCTCAACAAGAACCGAGTTATATGCAAAAAACATTACATTTTTGGAATCAGCATATCAATTTAATCGATTGGGCGAAACCCGGTTCTAAGAATTTTTATTGTTTACAGTTTATATATAAAGTAATTTTTTTTTTTTTTTTTCTATTTTTGTTTTTACAGTTATCACCACGCTCACGGGACCAAAGCCCTATTCAAGGAGGGGGTGTTTCACTCAACAAATTTCAACTACGCAAAAATTACGCAGATTGAGCAACAGAACGTGGATTTAAAGTGAGGAAGAGTTAAATTGAGTAGGGAACACAGGAAGATGGAAAGAGAGAATTCCACAGAACAGAGGGGGCAGGAAAGAAGGAGGCACGCAGCGAAACTAGGTCTGAGTTGCTAACATCCAACACAAAAACTCATGTGCTGACCACAGCACCCCTTGTGCTTGCAGAGGGGATCCGTCTCAAAGGAGGCGTGTCACGGAAGTGGGAAAGCTCCTCGAGCACGTGCCGCTACACGCGGTACTATTAGAAAGAGATTATAATAGCACCAACATACAGCGCCGCAAAGAATAGGAGTCTATAAGAACTAGAAATCAGCAGTTATAGTCTTGACTTCGACCCTATATCTCCAAGCCGCGGGGTGAAACCTGAGCCCCACCGCAGTATTAGATATGAGATAGCGAGTACTCGCAGTACAGAGGCGGATGAGACTCTTTTATAACTGGAGTAAACTGTGAAGAGCGAAAAAAAAAGGTCGCAGTCTAAACAGAACCTGCCAGTTTCGCGTTGATGGCCGCCTAGCAACCTTGTGATGTCGAGGGTTTCCAGACCATTTTTTGTGGTTCTACTGTTAAGGCCCAACGGATGTTTATCATTGTCAACAGGAGGGAGACGAGAGAACCCGTCGAAAGAGATAGGAAAGTTAGGGAAAGGTCGTCTCTACGAGTGGAGATTTGTGAAGTTGGCGGGTTTGTTTTTATAAGGAATGTGAGGAATTTTCACAACGGGGGTTGCGATCAAGCCCTGCCACGCCGAAATTCTAATCCAGGAAAAGAAGAAAGGAGAGGAGTCAGGCGAGGAAAGAATAGGGCGAAATGACGGAGGAGGGAGAGTAGATGAGGAAAGAAGTAGAAGGCAGTGGAAGGAAAGATAGGAAAGATGAGGATTGTAGCTTAAAGAGAGGGGGAAAAGGACTAGGAGCAGAATGTGAAGAAGTAGAGTTGAGATAAGATAGACGATGGAGGGGATCGAGTGCATCGGAGCTGTATGAAGGAGAGATAATATGTGGGGAGATGAAGGGATATAGGATATGTTGAGTACAGAGTAGAAGATCAGAATGATATAAGTGAAAAGAGGAATAAAGTAGGAGATAAGGTAAACAAGAACCCTGAGGAGAGAAAGGGAACACCACTATGACGAGTGGATAAAGAAGAGGAAAGTTTGCCCCATACTTCGAACAACAGCCGCGAGATAGTTGAGAGGAGAGCGATAGATCTTAGAGAAGAGTAGAGAAATGACGAAGAGCATATAAAAGGTAAAAGACGCAAAGAGAGTGGAGACAGGAGAGGAAAAAAGAGAGATGCCATAGAGAGAAGGGAGGGGAAGCAGTTTTGTAGAGACGGGAAAGCTAGTGACGCGTGCCACTTTACCGGGCAAATGATTTGGATATGTCAAGCGCCACCACGACAAGTCTCCCTGTGACGCGCATGTGACAGGAGATCTAGAGAGGTGAGGGGAGTAGTGACAAAGAGATACCATAGAATTACTGTTGGGAGTAGAAAGATAGGAAGAAGAGGAGGAGAATAGATGAGATCACCTGTGACCATACGCGCGACGACGGGACTAGCAGAGAGAGAAAGGCGATAGAGTGTCCGTAGGGCTAAGTACTCGTGCGAGGGAAGTAGAGAAGAAGGTGGAATGAAGCTAGGGCCAGAGAGAATGAGAGAATCTAAGAAGCAAGATGGAGTTTGAGAAGGGTTTTGCAAGATCTTAGATAGATAGTGAAGGGTTAAAGCGTATGAGGGCGGCAGATAGTGTAGAAGAATCAGAGCGGCTTCGCTTTTTTCGGAATAGGATTGGACATGATGCGGCGCTGTCCAACATCTGAGGCAAGAGTGCAGATATTGAGGGCATAAGAGAAGTATAGGAAATACGAGGAAAGAGAGAACAGAACTGTGAGGAAAGAGGGAGCAAGAGGAGACAACGCAGCAGACAGAAGTACGGTATTCCCACTCAAAACTCGGTGAGAGAAAGTAGGAGAATGCTCAAATAACCTAGGGCACAACACCAGCAGTCTTTATACCATAAGCATGCAGTAAGATATAGAAAAGACCCAATGAGACACAAAAAAAAACGATCAAATGTAAATCAAGGACAAAAAGAAGGACAATAGAACAAGCCTGAGAGTAAGAAAGAGAGAGAAGGAGAGAGGAGGATGCATCGCAGAGATCGGAGATATACCGAAGACGGTATTTAAGGAGTATAGAGGAAAGTTGAGAATAGAGGCCGAAGAGAATGTGCAGCAGACCTTAGTCAAGATCTGAGTGAAGCGAGTTAAGCAAAGTAGAAGCCATCAGATCGAATGTAGAGGAGGGAAAGGGTAGATTTACAGAAGTTGTTGAGATGTTTGTCAGAGAGCCAGAAGAGTTTGATATCAAGTGATAGGAGGAGACACAAGGAGGAGATAGGGTATGGTTAAGCGCAGCGTTTCGTTTGGATGAAGAAGTGCCGAAGCGTTATTGCTGCGAGATAAACGGAAGAGTATGTAGGCCGAGTTATGACGAAGCGATTTCTTAGACGCTAGAGAGAATAGTTAGCGGAGAGTGGATTAGAGCGAAACGAGGAGTGAGTTTTACCACGTCGCACTCGCGCGCGATGACGATATAAATGATGTCTATGTAAGGAAAATAAAGAATGGTCGAGGAGAGCAATTACGATCGAACCATGGATTTGAGGAGAGAAATATTTAGCTTGAAGAAGGAATGAACCTGGTCTCATCCCAGTAGATGAGCACCGATTACGATTACAGCTCTCACCTTATCGACAGAGCCGAAGCGTCACCAGAGAAAAGCAGTCATTTCCCAATTATAGTTAGCGCGTAGCAGCAGCGGGACAAGCCGCTCAGGCAATCGGCCGTCGCATAGAGTAGCGCAGATAGGCGCACAGTGCCGAGATGGAGCTGTTGGAAGAGAGAGAAGGAGTATAGAATAATTAAAGAGTGGTAGAAGATGTAAGAAAGAAGGAGATAAACAGAGAGTAAATATAAACGATAGTTCAGGTGAGCATATGAGCAACCAATTCACATATTGAAAAATTACTTTAGATAGGAGATTGACTGAAGTTGTGGATAGGAGAATTAAACTAAACTTTCATGATTTTGAGATAAGGATCTGAAGGTTAAGATGAACAGGGAATATTAGCGCAGTTCTCCATTTTCAGGGAATAACCTATTTCTTGTGGCTTCAATAAATGAATTTGACGTCCTGATTCTAAATATTCTTTCACTTTCGACTGGATGACGGTGAAGCTGGAAAGCGTATTTTAATTGCTAGGTTCAAATTACCAAGAGACTCATTTGCCAGGTTTTTTCCCACCAATTGAAGGGATTATCATTGTCTTCACTGGTCAAAGTCGGCAAACTTAGTATATTTGTTATTTTCTGATGTAATTCCGTATGTAGCCGTTTACTTTTATTTACAATAATCACATCGTCAGAAGAATTGGACTTTCTTTTTTCACTCTCACTTTCTTTTCTGTAGGACGATTTTGATGCCACAATTTCTTTAAAACAATCCATTAAAGAAGTGAAAATGGAACCTTCAGCTTCACTTTCCCCACTACGTGAATCATCGTCAGCAGAAGAGTCAGAGCTAAATTTTCATGCATTTCTTTCCATGCCTCAACGACCATATTTTTACTGATTCATCGGATTCATGTTGAAAAATTAGCTTGAATGGCAGATCTAAGAAAGTAGCTACACCCAAAGATTTATCACATAGAAACTTAGAAATCTTTTTTCAACTATTTTCTTAAGCTCTTCAACGAGTGTAATTTTTCCACTGAAGCTTTTGCTTTTAATTGCGTATTAAAAATAGAGTTATTGCAAAAAGTGGGAAGGATTCACAGTTGGGCGATGTTACTTCACGGTTAATAGCTTGTTTTGGTGATATTGGTAAAATGCTCAAGTAAATGGATTTTTGCCACTGAAATCAGTTCAAATTTTCTTAATTGCATTCGCAGAGCGTATATGGTTGTTTGGGAAAACTTTTTGTTCAAACAATCCTTTTAAGCAAATCATAAGTTCTTTCCAGCGGTGTAAGTAGAAACGTTCTTGAGGTATTAAGGTGATTCTCACTTGTAAAGTTTTAAAGCTTTGCAGCTGCCGTTGCTTGAATGGTGAAAATGAGAGAGGATATGCTTCTGACATTATAGATTCAGAAGAATATCTTTAACAGGACGGTGATCTGGACATAATATTGAATCCGTGAATGCATAGTTTTGCAACATGTGAATAAAACATGAAATTGATAGCAAAGGCCCACTCTCCCTTATTACCAGTTGAAGTTTGGATCATTATCGTATCACCTCAATGAATTCTACTTTTTTGAATATGAAAAATGTTCAAAGCGCCTAGTAGATTGGACAAATGACCAATAGATTTTTCCCCATATTGGCTAACAAAAATTTGGGCATATATTTTTAGATCTTTTTTGGAAAAAATTAAGTTCTAAATTTTCAATTTTAATTGGACTGACTTTCCCTTATGTTGACGTAATTTAGTTTATAAAGCTCAATTATTTGGCCCGAATAGTTCGGCAAAAGCCGAATACCGAATATTCGGTATTTTGGCCGAATAGGGCGAATACCGAATACTTACCGAATATGTCCGACGGGCACAGTACTCGTAATATTATATATATTATAATATATTATTAGTGTATATATATATAATATATAAATATATAGTATATATATTAGTATATATATAGTATAATTCATATATTATTATTAGTATATAGATATATATAGTAATATATATATATATATATAGGATATATAGAGGTATATATATATAAATATATATTAGTAATTATATATATATAAAATTTAATATATTAATAGTATATGAATATATTAATATATATTATATAATATAATTATATATAGTATTATACGTATAAAATAGTATATAGATATATCGGATTAAAAAAATATCGTTATATATATATATATGTATATATATATGATTAGTAGTATATAAATAGATATGAGATAGTATAGTAATTAGAATATGATAATTATATAGATATATAGTATAAATATATAGATATATATGATACTATATGAGTGATAATATTATATATATGTAACTACATGAGATATAGATATGAAGTATATGAAGAAGAGATTGAGTAGATATATAGAATGTAGTATATATATGAAGGTAATAGAGTAGATACTATATATCATATATATATATAGTGATATAGTAGTATATATATATATATATGTAAGTATATATATATATAAGTAATACTATGATAGTATATATAAGCTTATATAATGATATAATGATATATATATGTTCCTTACACCACTTTCGTTCGTAAGGTTATATTTCCGCTTTTTGCCAAATTATAATTTCTGTCTCTGCATGTAGACCACATGTTGACTGATTATGGACAGAGTTACTCTGTTCAATTATTTACATGAACTTGCAAAGCAAGCAGAATATATTATTGGTAATTGCCTGAGTTGGTGTCAGATTTAGAAATAATTTTTAAGAGCCTCTTCCTCGTTAATTTTTGAGTTTCTTTAGCACAAAATCTAAACGAGTAATCTCGCTGAAAATATTTCGTTAGCAGTCAACATCATCGTAAAGTAAAATATTATGATTCTTTCTGTTGATTTCAATAAGTGTTTTGTTTTTCATTTAAATTTAGTCCCCCTATGCTTTTAATATAATTTATGACAAATTTTTTTTAAGAAGTAAACAGCATAAAAATCGTCTGCAGAGAATTTATAGGTAGGTTTTAGAATGTAAATCCGGGTCTCATTAATTCACGTCAGTCCTTTCCCTTTACATGATTCATACCCACAATTAAAAATACAATACTTAAGAGCTTCTTAAACTTGTTTCCCTCACGACGATCTATTCTGGACTAGATATAAATTTTAAGGCTACACCTTTCCTTTAGTTATAAAAGCAAAAAAGACAACAAGTATCTACAACTCTACATAGTTAAGTTTTCACTTGTAATCAGACAAGGACTCAATAATAATAATAATAATAATAATAATAATAATAATAATAATAATAATAATAATAATAATAATAATATAATAAATAATAATAGAGATAATTATAAAAAAAAATAATTATAATAATAATAATAATAATAATAATAATATAAAAAAACGACAAAAAAAATAAATAAAAAATAAGATTATTTTTTAATAGGATGGATATTCTTTATGTATTTCAATACGATAAGTCTACGTCAACCAAGACATAGTTTGGAACTACCAACTAATAATATTAATGGTCAAATATGAGTAATAAATTCCCCTAACTGCAACTCGTTCATAAAACGTTTTACTGAGTAGTTGTTAAAAAAAATTTGGCTTACGATAGCATTTAAAATTAAATTTCCCATCAAATACTTGAACAAAATAAAAAAAAAAATCTATTAAAATAACAATAAAACATTTTACAATATACAGTATATGCACAATGAAGAGTTTTTATGGAGATAAATTCTAGTTATTCGTAAAAACAAATTTGAATCTCAAATGTTTCCTAACCCTCCAGCAATCTTTATACAATACTAGTTTGAGAGATTCTTGACACTTTGATATACAGTGATTACGAAGTTATCATGGACACCAGACTGACCCGCCCGCCACCGCCCGTCAGAGCCACATAGAAGACGTAGTATATATAGTATATATGAGAGAACTAGAATAGTGAATATATATGATATAAGGTAGATAGTATTATAGTATTATATTATAATTATATATAAGATAGGATATATATATATATAGATATAGTAATATAGTATATAGATGTATATAGAGATTATATAGTGAGATAATGATTTGGGGGGAGGGGTGTACAAGGAAGGAGTGACACCGCGCGCTTGTTGAAAAAAAGTTGGAATTTTCCAAAGGGTATCATGTTAAAATATTTTTATTTACGTTTATGATAAACTCCCTTCCTTCGTCAGGGACAGACACTTATGCACAAGCTCGTAATGGGGAGAGATTTCAAACGTGTTTGATCTGAAGTGGCTTTGGAGGACGCGACCATGAAATTTGTAGTAGATAGGTAGGAGGAGAGCAGAGAGAGAGAGAGAGAGGGATGGTTGGGAACCTTGCGAACCTGGTTCGTAACGGTATTGGAGGTGTAGTCCCAGCTTGAGCGATCACTTCTGGGAGGTTAAATATCTTGCCATCTGTCTCATGCAATAAAGGAAAAAAAAAGTAACGACGGTTCTAGCTACTTCATTTTCTAATATCGATTTTTTAAAGTTGGCGGTCACTGCTATCTAGTGCAGTGGTCGTCAAAGTGGGTACGCGTACCCCGCGGGGTAAGCACAGAGTGTTACTTGGGGGTACGCCAAAGGAGTTAGGCCTCCGCGATCGCTTGCGGAACAGTATATGATATTGGTATCAAGTGAGTGGCGAGAGAGAGTATACAATAGTAAATATTATATGATAATATATATATATAATATATATAGTATATATATATATTGGATATATATTATATATATATAGTATAGATATATAGATAAGAATATATATATAGGATCATATATTATATATAATATGAATAAAGTCTCGCGCAGGAGGAAAAAATTTTCAAGGGCGAATCACCCGGTTAAAAGTATAAATTTTAACTTCTTTTACATGAGTATGGAGGACGAACAGATTTGAGAGAAATCGAGGGCAATGAGAGAGAGGGTTGATGGAGGTGTATATATGTAGGAGGGAGATTGACGAATACACGAAGACGAGAGTGACGAGGGGAGGGGACTGGTGGACACGCAAGGATTATAGATAGGCGAATGAACGACGGATGATTGGTGGAAGAATTTG
>JABUQX010054195.1:0-12500 GCA_015478945.1 Trachelipus rathkii | reverse complement strand
AATACACAAAACTAGCTGAAGACAGGTAAAGGGGCAAAACATTGACAAACAAAACGAGTCAAACCCGCACCCACTGATAAACACGAACATCTAGAATAAGTTCTTACTCGAAACAATATATATATACCGAACTATATATATACTATTATATATATGATATATATATAAATATACTCATATATATAATACTATAAAAAATATTATATATATATAGCACAAATTAATCATATGATATACAGAAATATATAATATATATAATATATATTACCTATATATAATATCCCAGTTGCACTATAAAAAACACACATACCCAAAAAATAACAGAAAGCCACTATAATAAAACCAAAAAAGCCCAGCTGCAGAGTGTTTTTTTTTTTTTTTATTTTTTTTTTCTTTTTTTTCTTTTTTTTTTTTTTTTTTTTATTATTTTTTTTAATTTTACGATATCAACTTTATACAATTTTTGAGATTCTTTTAAAAATATTTCTTCAACATAAATGCAAAAATTAGTAAAAAATAGTTAGTGAGCCTAGTTGCATTTTATTTTTTTTTTCCCAAAAAAAAGAAAAAAAAACAAGATTTTCACTTATATACCATTTAAAGATTTAAAATAAAATGAGAATTGAATTTTTTTTTTTGTTTTCAATTTTAAACACCAAAGTACAGATGAATGTATCTATAAATTTTTATAGACTAGAAGATAATAACTAAATGCATATCTAAAATATAACAAAAAAAACTTGAGTAAAATAAAAAAGTCTTAAATTCTTTCCTTCTTTGCTTATAAATTTAACAAGAATCATATTGTAGGATTAGTAAATAACAGCTATAGCGTTAATATTCAGTTGAGTATATTTTAGCTGATGTTCATAAGTATATGTTGAGTCAATTAAAGTCAGGCATAGATATATAATTTGGTAGTTAAAAAATTTTAATAAGTGAGCTAATAATAAATAAATTTGGAATCAACTTAGAATTTAACTTTTGTTAGTGTTTGTTTGTAGTTTTTGGGTTATTGGAAAATACTTAAGCATCAACGAATCTTGGTTTGTGTTTAGGTTAGTAACAAGGAAATATAATGTGAATCACCTGAAAATTAGTAAGTTATAAAATTTGAAAATTTATATTAGATTGTCTATATTTTATTAAAGTTATATTATTTGAATTGTTATGGTATAAAGAACTGGAATTAATTGATATGCATTAATGGTTGTTTAAGTTGAGGTTGTAAATATATTACTTGATTTTTACTGTTGAATTTTAATAAAATAATAATTTGTAACTTCTTTTATTTGATAAGCATTTTTGTTTTAATTTTGAATAGCAACCAGAGAATATTGAAAAGATTTTGTTTTGTTTAGGAACTAATTTAGAGCACTCTGTCTCATAAAAAGAATTATTGCCATATTCCAAGAAAACTTTCTTGGCATTGCCCAAAGGTAGTAAAGGTTATTAGAAAATGGTAAAAATACAACGAGAAATTTACCTTTCAAGTACTGCGACAAAGTCTCAGTTCAGTATCTGTATTTGTCTTATAGCTCAGTATTAAGATTTTTGGAAAATATGGCCAATGGTTTGCAGTCAAAAGACATAGATATGTTTCGGTGTGGCCGGTGTAAGTCTAGATTTATTAGCTGCTGCCCACATAACTGCTGAGAGTATTGGGGTAGACTTGTTGATGCCAATAATCATAGGAGGGTAAAAGCACCGCGCAAAACCGACAGTTTCAGAACCTATAATATTTTAGTACCAAATTTTGGTTTTGAAATTGAATTATAATAGCAATAGTTTTGACTTTGACTTTGAAACTTTTTATAGGTTCAACCTTTGACTTTTTGATTTGAACTTTGAAATAATTTATCAGCGGTAATTGTTGCCACTATACCCTTTTGTATTGTTAAGCATGAAACTACAAGTTTTCCTGATTATTATTACAATTTGAACAATTTTTACTATGAAGCTGAGCTATCATAAAATGAATAGCTTTAGCATTTGAGATTTGAACAACATTAGTATTTGATAATTGGATTTATAATTTAAATAGTTTCGTATTCCATCTTTGGGTATTTGGTTTTGAACAAGCATTGAGATTTGACATTTAGGTTTATATAATGAATAGCATTAGCATTTTGTTTTGTTTCATGAATTACATAAGTATTCGTGGTCTATTTTGATTTCATAACGAATATTGAAGCTCGAGTAAATTACGTAAGTGACTTTCAATTGTTTTGGTTCTGTTAAACTAACTGACTACAAGTAAGGCTGGAATCATTGGGGGACTTTGCTCAAACCACCAGACGAATATACTGAAGAATAAAAACACGAAAAAAATTGGATTTAATTATCAAGAAGGTTAGTAAAGAGGATAAGCATATATATTGATATATTAGAACACAACGCTCTGACTGATAAGTAATTAAGATACCACTATACGCTATTTCGATTGAATACGCTATGTTTTGTTTTTTGAATTTTTGGGTGGTGCGGGACATTGTTTTGCTGCACTACCACAATTGATCCGCACGTGCAAGTCGCTAATTTCCATGGCGATCCGCACACTGCGCTAGTCCGCACCATATTCCTGGTAGTGACCTCGGAGCGGACTAGCGGGACGTAGTAAAAGACTGAAAGTGCCACCTTCTGATATATGTATATAGAGTTAAGCACCAACTGCTCCCCGGGGGCAGAGCCATAATCTAGAGGGGGTGTTCTCATATATATATATAGCTATATATATAATATTATATTCATATATATTATAATATATATATTATTATATTATTATATATATACTGTATATTATATATTATAATATATATATATACTATAATATATATTATATAATTGTAATATATTATATATATATTATATACTATATATAGTATATAATATATATTATATATTATATATAAATTTTACTATTATCTTTTAATAAGTTATATTTATATATATATATCGAGTGTAAGTATATATATATGTATATATAATATATATATATTATAGTTATATCATATATTATAATATATTATATTATTATATATATATGAATTTATTATTTAAATATATAGTACTCATTACTACTTAATATATTAGTACACGAGTAGGATATATTATATATATATGTATCAATTATATTTATGTATAGTTTTTATAATAATAATTATTATATATTATAATATTATGTATATATTATATATATATATATATTAATTATATAATTATACTATAATAATAAAATTACTATATATAGTATATATAGTATTAAGACGATGAAATGGATGTGATGAGTGTGGAAAGAACACTCCGAAAATCTGCACATATATTGGCAGTGAATGAAGGAAAAGGTGTGGTTGATGGTGCGATGAAGGAATAGGTTATTTTGGGATGAATGTTATTAGCGAAGTGAGGAGGTATGTGGAGTGAAAGGTTGAATAAATGGTAAATCAGTCAGGTATAGATAAATACTTGGTTGAATGACAATGACGGAAGCGGAAGATATGATTTGATTGGATTGGAGTTTGGTAATAAAGCGTTATGGAGGTATGATAAGGGTAAGGGAGATTAAGGGGAACTGTAGAAATTATGGGGGATTTAGGTTTATTGAGTGTTTGTAGGGAAGATATATGCTGGTATTTGGTCGACAGCAGGCGTCGAGTGACTGAAGGACTGATTTGGTGAAGAACAAGGTGCGTTAGAAGTGCTAGAGGATCGTGGTGGTAATCTTTACATTGAACATAATGATTGAGAAATATGAAAGCGAAAAGGAATAATTGTATTTAAGTTTATGGATTGCAACAGGGTATGATAGGGTAATAGGGAGCTCTATGGCAGGTGTTGTGATATATGGTGATATAGTGTTGGTGAGGCTTCTGAATGGAATCAAATATGTATGACGATAGTGGAATAAATGGAATAAATGGTGTCAAAGGTGATTTGTTTAGATTAATAGCGGGTGAAGGGTTCGTGTTATGTCTGCTTTGGTTTTCAATTTTGTATATGGATGGGGTATGAAGGAATTAGAGGGGGGTGGCAGGGAATGGTGTTAAATGATGGAGATGAGTAGGGGGGTGCCCTATATGGGGATGATTTGGTTCTGTGTGGTGATTGAAGAGAGTTTGGAAGATTGGTAAGAGTTTGGCAGGGTATGTGACAGGAGGGGTTTGAAAGAAAGCGTAGATAAGAGTAAGGTTATGGTTGTTTGGGAGGAGGATCGCCCTCAGTGTGAAGTTATGTAGATGGTCCGCAGCTGGAAAAGTGTCTGAGTTTAAATATTTAGGGGTATGTGTTTGATGAGAAGGAACGGATGATGCAGAGTGTAAGTGAAAGTTGGTGAATGGTAGGAAAGGTGGCTGGTGATTAAATCCTTGGTAGATGTAAGATAGACTAATCTGGAGTGCGATAGGGTCCTACATGAGGGCATTGTTGTACCTGTGTTATTGTAGTAAGTAGCGAGACTATGGCTGGATAAGAAGTATAGATCTAAAGTTCAATGTGTTCAGTAGGACATTAAGGGCGTGCTTAGGTGTGAGAAGAAATGATAAAATGATCAATGAACATTAAGGAGTTGTTGTGGTGTGAAGAAAGGGGTAACAGAGATAAATGAAAGTATTGAGATGGTTTGTCATGTAAAAGGATGAATGATAATCGGTTGGTTAGCGGATGTAATGTGGTGAGTGTGTTGGGAATCGAACTGGTGGGAGACCGAAGAAAAGTGATTGAGTCAGTAAGGAATGTTTGCAGAAGAGAATTGATTTGGCAGAGCGAGAGAAGGTGGCATGATAGGGAGAGAATAGGGGTGTTGTAAGGGGGTAGTTGGTGTGGCCTACTGGGCAGGGGATGAACCTACAACTTTTTACGACTTACATAGTGTGGATCAGTCCGGTCCATAACCTTAGGTGGTTTCTGATTGCGACGAGTTTCTTACTAATTATGGTACAGAGGGGTCAGTAAAGGCTGGGCTTTCTTTTTGCTTATGTCATGTTTCCTACTGCTTTTTCTTTTTTCGATGCTTGTACTACAATATCAGTCGTGTCGATCAGAACAGAATCATTATAAGAAGCAAGAAGAAAAACTTAGGAATTTATATAAAACACGAGTCATGATTGGTCCAGATGATGATTAAATACCTTAGGTGTATATATATATTATTTATTATATTAGTATATATATTATTTCATTATATATATATAGTATAAGTTATTAACTGAGTTTTGAGTCAGGATTTGGGAATTCAGTAATTTTAGCGATGATCATACTGAGTAAGTTCAACAATAGCAATTAGTGTTGAAACTTTGTTTTTTTACAAATTTTTATTTGACATATAATACACATTATATATAGATATATACATTTATGTTATGATAATAATTCGGTGGTAGGTAGGTGAAATAGCGTTACATAGTTATATAAAAGTTTTCGGTCGCTATTTCTAAATTTTTTTCTATTTTATATATATTTTGCATACTTTTTAAAGGATTTTCCTCTTACTTTATACCTAATAATCCTTACAATTACATATTTGACATGACAGACGATCTTATTTATACTACACCATTATTGGAGATATATTTATGAAATTAAATAAAGTAAATTAAATATTCTAAAGCAAAAATTAGAAAGATTCAGAAAAGGATAAATCAGATATTTTATAAATTAACAGTTAAAGAAAAATTAAAACATCTTCCTTATTTTTTCTGACTATCCGTTGAAGTGGGTAACTCCATCAAAATTTGTATATTTATAAAATCATATTTTTCAATACAATTGTGGCATGCATTTGATTTGGAGTTTCCTCAAAAAAGGTAATCAATACAAAAAAAAATGTTCCTCGATATGCCCCTACGAAAACTACATACATACTAGAAAAGTTTTGAATCACTATCTGAGGCAAACAAGTGTAAACATTTTATGATGAATTTAAAAAGTTTTCCGACAATGTCATTACTCCAGATACTTCAAAGTTAGAATATTAAAGTAGAAGTAAACATAATGAAAACTTAGAAGTAGTTGTAATTACAGAAAAACCTTACCTTCAGCGCATCTACTCCAGCAGGCAATGTTTTATCCCCATGTCCTGGAACACTATGAGAATTATTATTTGTGTCAGCATTCAATTATTCTGATACACTGTTCTGTAACTCAAATTTTCGTAAAATAGCTACCTGATGTTTGGTTCTTTAAATGTACAGTAGTAGGCTACTAATGTATTCTAAATCGTATAAAATGTATACTACTAGTATATAGTATATAATCTTATTTATTACTACTCAGTAAAGTAATAATTTAATAATTTCTTTCTATTAAGCAAATTTACCGTATCCTTTAACATTTCACATAGTCCAACCATTTGCATGGGCAAATTATCATGACCAAGGAGTCCCCAATGATAATATAATAATGCTTAGATTTCAGCAAAGCCTTTGATAAGGTAGGCACCATAGCTATGCAGAAAGTTAATACAATGTGGTATAAGTGGATTGGTGCATGGTTGGATTAAAAAGTGGGTTGTGGCATAGAAGGCAGTATGTCTACTTAATGGTAATAAGTATCATGGACAATTATGTGAAGAGTGTTGTCACAGGGTTCAATGCTGGGGTCACTGTTGTTCCTGATATATTATTGATTTAGGCAAGGGACCTAAATGTGGTTTCTAAGTTTGTAGATGATACCAAAGTGGCTTACTTCAGTAAGGAAAATGATGGATGTTAACAGATTCAAAATGACTTGATTCAACTTTTTGGGCTGGCCAGCATAAGTGGATGAATTTTATAGTAAAAGTGTAAGATTCTGCACCTAAGGTTACTCAAATAAAAGATTTAACTAAGAAATGAGTGGGATTGGCTTGAGTCTGTCAACCACAAAAATGTTTAGAAGTGAATTATAAGCAATAATTTTTAAGTAGCTTATCAGTGTTTGGAGCAAGGAATAAAACTAATAAGATGAGATGCTAGGTATATTAAATTGCAATGTCAAAGAGCAAAGGAAGATTACTAAGTAAGACTGTATAATAGCTATGTTAGGCAGTATTTTTTTTTGTTACTGCTTTTGTGGAGGTAAAAAAATCATGTTTTTGCTAAAACTTCTCAACATACGAAAATAATTTATTTTAAAGCATATACCATTTTATTTCCACTATATACCTTAACCTTATGAATATTACTTTAGTTCTAAGTTCAATATTCTAAATGTGAGATAAAAAGTTAAGGGTTTTGTTTTTTCTTACCCCACTTGACTACATATATATTATATATTTATATATATATATATATATATATAAGTATTAATATATATAATATTATATATATATATATATTTAATTTATTATATAATATATATATATATATTATATATATTATTGTACAGTGTGCAACATAGAGCAAGGATGATTTCTGGGTTTGAGGCTATGAGGAAAGGCTGAAAGAGTTTAGGTATGTTTTTGTAGAATGGCAAATTCGCTTCGAGGGGGACACAACAGTCTACAAATATTTAAAGCTATTGATAATACTGAAACCAACAAATTCTTTATAGTAGACCACGGACAAGAAACCAGGGGACATAATAAGAAAAGAAGGCATGTAATCCTGATGTAAAAACATTCATTCAGAATAGTGTGTGTGTAATTTTTGGAATGGTTTTGCCGCAGGAGGTTGTTGAAGTGCGACTCAACATTTAAGAAGATTTGGATAGGGTAGGCCTATAATGGGTGATTTTGAAATCGATATAGTATATTTTGACTAGTCATTTGGGGTGTGTCTCTGGCATAGATATTAAGAAAAACTGTATTTGTATCTCTGGTATGAACATAACAAGTTTGTAGTGTGGTTTAGTAATGTATCTTAGCTTAGTTTTGCTTTGGTATGAGTTGAATTTTTTTATATCTGGCTGTTTTTTAGAATATTGACAAGCCAGGGTGTGGGTAGAAGTGTGCATGTTGCATGAGTATGTGTTTGACAAATATTTAGTTTTGACTGAGAGATATAGATACCATGTGGCTTCTTACTGTCCCTACATTTCTTATGTTCTTATTTGATGAATCACTGGGTGTTGGGACAGGTCAAATTGTGTATTCACCCTTTCTTACCTCTTGGTGGAAGTACCATCTTCAAGATAGAAGCAAAAGAATTGCTTGTGGCCCAAAGAAAATGTTTGCTGTTTAAATTTTTATTTTGATTATTGATATATTCAAAACTCTGGTGAATTTAAATTAAAATTACAAAACTTAATACATAAAAAATCTATATTATTGGGGCCTAAACCGAATTGTAATATATATATATATTATATATATATATATATATATATATATATATATTATATATATTATTTATATTTTTGAGCTAGACATATATATATATATATTATATATATAAGGTATATATATGAAGATATAGTATGAAAATATTGATTTTTGTTTCAATAGTTTCAATGCGACGATGCTTATCAAAAAAAAATATTTAATGATTGCATTATGATATAATACTTATATTTAATTATGCAATTAGATTAAATATATATTATATATATATATATATATATATACTATATATATATATTATATATATATATATATATATATATTAAATTCGGTTTAGGAGCCAATAAGTTTCGTTATAATAAGTTGTTAAGTATACACAGTAAATCTGTGTTTACTCAAATCTGATCATAACCTTAATGAATTTTCAGATCTAAACTGAAACCATTAAATATGGCAATGCTTTATTCATCATGCATGCATGGTAAGAAAAATATAGATTTATACATAAGCTATGTAAATTTAAAGATTTCATATACTGTCTATATATATATATATATATTATATATATATATTTGTATTATATTATTTAATTATATATATATATATTTATATTTATATTTTATATATATATATATATATATATATATATATATATATATACTTATATATATATATAATATATATAATCTATATATATATATATAATATATATATATATATTATATTAAATATAATATATATATATATATTATATATATATATATATATAATAATACTATATATATATTATATATTATATTATATTATAATATATATATTTATATAATATATATTAATATCATATATCATATATAATTTATTTATTTTCACATATATATATATTTATTTATACTATAGATAGTAGTTTAATATATATTATATATAATTAATATATATCATATATTAGTATTTAGTTTTGCAAGACTTCATGGCTTTTCTTATATGAGAACTGACTGGAATGTCATTTTCTCTCACTTTACAAACATTGGTTAACTTAGTTCATTCTGAGATAAGAAGCCTATGGGAATTTTTCAAACTTTGCGAGGCTTACTTTTTTTCCTAAAGACTAATCCCTTTTTGTTTTTTTATTCTTTATAAATTTTTAATTTTCTTAGATTCTATACTAGTATTTTTTAACAATCATAACTCATATCTGGTTGTGCTGTTATAATGTATATTATATATATTATATATATATATTATATATATATAATTTTTTTTATATAATATATACATATATATAATTACTATATATATATATATTATTATTTATATATCTTATAATTTTTATTTTTAACCGAAACATGGTTGAAAAAATTGGTTTTTATACTACACATAGCTCTACATTACAATGTCGTGTGTGGTGTGGTGTGTGTGTATGTGTGTTTGAGGGTTGTTTTTCATAACTGTTGTCAAAAAAACATTTAATAGGATGTTCAATTAAAAAATGTATTATTCAAAAAAATATTCTTACAACTGAAAGACTTGAAACTTACAAATCTCTACAGGAAACTTTATTATATTTGAAAAATTATTGACATTTTCAGCATTATGTGTTCTGAAACAGTACAAGCACATAAGCCAGACAATTTAACTTATTTCTTTTTTATGAAAAATTGGCACTACACGGGCATAGCAATATTCTAGTGAGGACTTTGTGATGTCACTAAAACAATGACGTCATAAAATTAAATAAAAATAGCATATATTTTTATGTTTTTTCGTAGTTGTACGCATGGATTATTCTAGAGGATTCAGTTTTCTAGGAATTTTGCATTTTTCATCAATATGTTTTATACTTCATTTTTAGCATATAGAGTTAAATTTCAAGTAGTAAATTTTTTGATGAGGGAGTTGTTTCTAGGGTCGCTTGTAATTGTTTTTGGGGATGTTATGTTTGCTGTTATTTATTATCTTCTTTATTTATTTAATTAGTGATGTTACTGTAAAGCTCTGAAATTGTGAAAACGAATATTTCTTTAGTTGAATAAATTTTATAGGGTGTTATTTTACGCGTGTCTATTTAGACACAGTGGGAAGGTAACGTTAACGAAAATTTGAAATTTTTTGTATTGTGATCAGAAACTTTCGATTTCATCTTTGCTTTGTAGGTGAAATATATCCTAATATATATATATATATATATATATATAGATAATATATATATTATATAATATATATATATATATATTATATATATTATTATATATTATTATATATTCTATTATATATTATATATTTATATATATATATTATTTATTAATATATACTATATATATTTATAATATTATATTATCTTAATATATATTATAATATTTATATATGTAATGTATATGTAATATATATATATATTATTATTATATATATATAATATTATTATATATAATTATATTATTATTATATAATATTATAATTATAATATATTATACGTATGATTATATATATATATATATACTTTCAAGCAAAATTACGCTCTAAAAACGTTCATTATACGAATGCAGAGAATCTTAAATATATAGAAATGATGATGAAGCTGAAATTGTGTGTATCGAGATTGATGCGGTAAGGCGGCAGATCCTGTTGAAATTGTTATCAATCCACCTCAGGATGGTGGGAACTTTGATAGAGATGATGCCAAAGGTGATGCAAAGGAATTCACCACCCCATGGGGGTTTATGAAAAAGGAACCCCCAAATTTTTTTAACAAATGGGAGTTTTTCTAAACAGCGAGCTAGAGATAAGAAAAGGACATTACGATAAGATATTCAAGTAGAGAATAAATCAGAACCGTCAACTGCCTGTCAAAAAATCGCATACTTCAAGTCAAGGTAAAAAATTGTTTTCGGAAATGATGGCAAATCTTAAAAAAAAAATGCATCTAAGAAATATGATGCATTGGCAGGCAAAGACCGAAGTCTGCAATTCTAGGAACAAAGATTCAGGAACCAGTCGACCTTTTAGGATATGTTTCACGGAGGAACTTATGGATATATATGCAGGGAATCTGTAAAATATGCTTCGCAAAAAGCTTTGCACAAAACATTACACTTTTGTCGATGATTTGTGTTTATTTCGTAACTCATTTTGATGTCTGGATCTGGAATTACTCTTGTTCGATGGAACGACAACAGTCGAATAACCATGGTTACAACTCAAAAGAAAGATACATCTTTGAAATTGTTAGCTGCAAACGTTGGAGCAGAAGAGAGAGGAAACAAGCAGTTATTCCTCAACCAAATATCGTAAAAATATATAATATAAACATGGGAAGAGTGGATCTGTTCGACAAAATGTGAGCAATGTACCGAATTAGAAATACGATAAAAAAAAAATGATTTGACCTTACTTAGTTATGATTAAGGTGTTGTAATTTGTGGATGCTTTTCATAGTATAATAACATTTCGCTTCTTGAATTTACTAGACAAATAGTAATCTCTCTTTTACCCCTGAAATATCGACAACTTGAGGCGTAAGACGCAGCACTAATCTAAGTATGAATGCCATTCGTTTCACCGAAAGTCATCCTATGCGATGAATAGGAACGCGTAGAAGATTTGCTTTTTTAGATTCTGTCCATTTCGTTGACACAATGTAAAACAATGTAGGTCTTTATGATTGCTTTTTGTTATATCATTTATATATTATTATATATAATATATATATATTATTAATTATATATATATATATATAATTCTTCTATATATATATATTATATTATATATATTATATACTATATATATATATATATATATTATAAATAACTTAGCAAAAAATATCATTATCCGTAATTTTCAGATTTTTTGCAACGGTTATGCCTGTGTTAAAAGACACGGCGCAAAAATTATATGAAAGAGCGGATTTTTTAAAAAATTATTGAAAATTGATGTGATTCATTTAAAGATTAATATTTAATTTAAAAAAAATTTAAATTTTTTAATTGGGCTTAATGGGTTCAGCTATAGGATGTGTGTGCTACAAGAATGGAAAATGGCCTATTTTTTGACAAATTTAAAATTATATTAGTGTCCTGAGATTTTAATCATAAGCACTTCTTTTAAATGTCATTTCTAATCCGGTTAGCTAAGCTGCTTGTGATGTTGCATTTTTATCTTTGGCCTATATTGGCTATTTTGGAGTTTGAATTTTGTTTTTTTTAATTATTAAATACTTTTTTATTAACAATGTTCATTCACTATAAGATTTTGC
>JABUQX010054194.1:0-29498 GCA_015478945.1 Trachelipus rathkii | reverse complement strand
TATAATATATACTCATTATATAGTATAATATATATATATATATTATATATATTTATCTATTATGTAATATATAATAATTAATATTATATATAACTGTATTATATTATATTATATATAATATATATATTATATATATATTATATAAAGAGGACTTGAGTATAAGTCTAGTATACCGTAATATTTTATCTAATATATATATATATATATATATAATATATATATATATTAATATATATATATATATATATATATATTATATATTATTATATATATATAGTTGAATAAGTTTAAAGTACTTCAAAGGGATGTATTTGTTGTTATAAGAAACGTTCTCTATTTAGAATAGTTTAACATAAACGAATGGTACTTTCCATTTTTATGTTATTATTTGCTGAGTCAGTACGAGAGATCGATTATAAAATTATATATAAAAAAAAGAAGAAATAAAATAATGTGTGGAAATTAAAATATATTTTTACAAAAAAAAAAAAAAAAAAAAGAGTAATAAAGAAAATATGCATTCAAGTTAAGTCATATATATTAGTTAACTTTAATAATAGAAAGTTAAAAATAATACTCATTCAGATAGAAATAGTTAGGTTAATAATAATAATAATAATAATAATAATAATAATAATAATAATAATAATAATAATAATTATTATTATTTATTGATTACATTAAATTTTTATACCGAAAATAATAATAAAAATAAATATTAATAAAAGTAATTAATAATAATAATAATAATAATAATAATAATAATAATAATAATAATAATAATAATAATAATAATAATAATATAATAACGATAATGATATGTGATTAGGAGGAAAAAGATGATGATGATAATTAATAATATTAATAATGTAAATAAAAGGTATAATTTTTGTGCTCTTCCTTTGCCAACTTCATATAAATTATTATAATTATTATTATATTATTATTATTATTATTTTATATTATTATTATTATTATTATATAAAAGAATTATTCATTTTTATTGTTATTATTACTGTTATTATTATTAGAATTCGTTGTTTTATTACTTTCTTATCTATTTTTATTATTAATATTATTATTATTTATTATTATTATTATTATTATTATTATTATTTTTATATTATTTTATTTTATTATTATTATTATTTATTATTATATTCATTATTATTCTTCTTATTATTAAATTAATTATGTTAATTATTATTATTATTATTATTATTATTATTATTATTATTATTATTATTATTATTATTATTATTATTATTATTATTATTATTATTATTATTATTATTATTATTTCAAAATTAAATTACTCTTGTACTCTTGGTAGCTTATAAATTTGAGTAATATTCTATGTAAAATAATTAACATTATATGAAATTATGCATGTTAATTATTGAAATTGGAAGGGATTTCACTAAGTTAACCTTTGATGCCCATTTTTAACAGTGGGTATAGTTACTTTTTAATTGTGATGTGTATTCATGTTTCCTACTCATGTCTGACTTTTAATTGTGATGTGTAATCATGTTTCCTATCCATTTACATGTTTGAAATGTACATAGATACAGGTTTTTCTAAATATTCATGAAAATTTTATTTGTACAATCTTGTAACTATAAAATCTTATTTATTTTTGAAAGATTTATTGCTTTTAAAACTTCTGCTACTAGTACTTCTTTTATTATTATTATTATTATTATTATTATTATTATTATTATTATTATTATTATTATTATTATTATTATTATTATTATTATTAAATTATTATTATTATTATTATTATTATTATTATTATTATTATTATTATTATTATTATTATTATTATTATTATTATTATTATTATTATTATTATTATTATTATTTTATTGAGCAGCCATATAGTCATGGATCGACGCTCCTCTCACGCTGATAGGCGAAGTCGATATCAGTGATGTGTCTCTGAATAGTACTATTTAAACCTCACCTGGGGTGTGATCATAGTAATTAATATTCACTCTCTGGGGATAAGTCTGATGACTTATATATTTACATATTCTCTCTCTACGTGGTGTAGAATAGCGAATATCCGGGTGAACCTTTTTGTTACGGAGCGTTCATACCTGCGCTTGGGGTTGATCGTATGTTAAGTATAGTTAGTAGTGTATAATTATATATTATTAATTATATTTAATATTTATTATTATTATTATTATTTTATTATTATTTTATTATTATTTATTATTATATATTATTATTATATTATTAACCATTATTCTACTCTACCTCACTAGAATAAGCCATTAATAACAAAATATAATTAATATAAAAATTAAAAGTTAGAGAATTAAATAAAATAAAAAATTTAAGTATGGTTAAATAATTAGATATTAAATAGATGTATTAAGAATAAGAATATTGAATTACAATTTTTCAAGAAACACAAAAAAAAAAGAAATAAGAATTTAGGAGAAAAGCCGGGAAGGATCATAAATAGAGATAATGCGCATAGTTAGGAGTGATCTTGATTTATTAAGATAAATTAAAAAAAATTAAATATATTATATTAAATATCGTTGATTTATGAACAAGGAAGTTTAATTCAAAAAAGAAGAAGAAAAGTAAGAAAATCGTAATTGAAGAGTCCGAAGATATTTCATCTCTCAATTGACGGCTTTATATAATAAGATGTGATTTTGTGGGTCTTCGTCTACGTTGTGAAAGTGTTTTCTGACGGGGGTGCGAAAGGTTTTGAGAACGGGGGAGGGAGGTTTCACAGAGGGATTGCATGAATTTGTGTGTATATCCAGCAACATTGTCATGTCTGTTTTTTATTTTTTTGTTTGTTTTTTTTTTTTTTAGCATACTGGGAAACTTATCAATATCCTTTGCCTACTATTCTATACCGTTTTAATACACATAGGGAGTAAAGGGACATGTATCTACACCATACTACCCTGATAATTCAATCTCATATTCCATATTAATTAAATCTCTCTCTCTTTCTTCTTCTTCTTCTTTCTTCTTCTTCTTCTTCTTTCTTCTTCTTCTTCTTCTTCTTCTTCTTCTTCTTCTTCTTCTTCTTCTTCTTCTTCTTCTTCTTTCTTCTTCTTCTTCTTCTTTCTTCTTCTTCTTCTTCTTCTTCTTCTTCTTCTTCTTTCTTCTTCTTCTTCTTTCTTCTTCTTCTTCTTTCTTTTCTTCTTACTTCTTCTTCTTCTTCTTCTTCTTCTTCTTTTCTTCTTGCTTCTTTTCTTCTTCTCTTCTTTCTTCTTCTTCTTCTTCTTCTTCTTTATTCTTCATTCTTCTTCTCTTTCTTCTTCTTTCTTCTTTCTTCTTTTCTTCTTTTCTTTCTTCTTCTTCTTCAAAATTTTGAAGCATTACTGAACTAATAGCTTAACAAAAAAAAATTTACTAGTTATGAAGCTGCTCAAAATTCATCGTAAATTAGAACTGTCATATTCATCCTACGATGTTACCAGAGCAATATTTTTAATGTGATTATTATATGACGATTGTAGATAACTATTTAAATCTTTCTGTTGTCGATTTACTTAGATTTTAAAAATGCGTGTGTGATACTCTCCACTCACAAAACTACATTGCGAAAAGTCCATGTAGAGCTCATGGCTATTCGTGCAGCACACGACTTTTTAATGATTTAATTGGTTATTGGATGCGACGACAATGAAGTCGTTATCAATGGTGAGTCTCAGCAGAATGTGAGAATGTATTAGTGGTATTACCTCAAGGATCTGTCCTGGGTCCAGCACTGTTTATTATATATGTAAAAATAATATAGATATAACACTTTTACGCAATATTTCGAAATTTGCGGATGATACGAATCGTCTAAACTGTCGAGAAAATTTATCAATTAATCCAAGCGATTTGAAAAGATTGTAAATTTTATCAAAAACCATGGCAAATGATAAATATAGATACGATAAATGTAAAGGTTAACTTTTGGGGTTGGCCAACACGAATATTTGATTAATAATAGAGATCCAGTTATCAAAGTTTGTCAGTCGAGGGAAAAGGATTAGAGTATTAATTAATAAGGATATTTAAAAGTTGCGAAATAATGTGCTGAAGCTGTTTATATACGATTGTAATGATGAAGCAATGGGCATAAACTTTCTCATGAAACGTTCAAACAAAATTTATTAGCAAAGGATTTTCTGTTCACTTACGATTACATATGAGAAGTGGAATAGGTCTTTCTTACGAACATAGTGACGTGGCCAACATCGCATTCATTCAAGAAAAAGTTAGATGTACATCTTAGGAAATTGGTCTTTGAACTTCATTCAACTCGATTTTTACTATATTCAAATACTAGAATTTACTATTACCTGGATGTGGTAAAATCAAAACTAAGTAACAATTTATTGAAATCATTTATGTAAATCGTTAATACTCGCTAAAAAGAATTTCGTCCCCCGAACTTATAATAGCTTTGATGTTTACGGCGTAGAACATGTTACAAATAACTGGCTGATCTCATCCGATCGCACTATTCACCTTAGCTTAATAAATAACTTTGATATTCACCGCTTTAAGAAGCGTATTCTGTCTAAAACGATGTGATGTATCCTATCTCACTGTAGGAGAAATAAATCAAAAAACAAAATTTTACAAACTTGTAGCACTCTGATGTTTGCTGCTTACTAAGTGAGCATACTCGTATGTCACATTAAATAAGTAAAATAATATCTGTGCTAGAAAAAGTAGTATTAGCAAATAAGATGTTAAACAATACATAAACAGATCTGTTTTTAAACAGTTGACACATATATGAGAAATAATCCGCCAATAAACTTTCACAAACTTGTAGCACCTTCTAGTATTTGCTGCTTGTAGAGCCAGAACTGTTAAGTCTAAGGAACAAGTCGATAAAATAATTTATTAATGCGAAAACATTGTTACATCTTTGATGTTAAAAATACATAAACTGATTTTTTTAAAGGGTTTGTGGACACATTCAACACATTAAATAAACAAAAATACTTAACAGACTTGACTTGAGTGGACCTGTAAAGTCCTTGCTATAGTCGAGTGTTCTTGTAGTTCTGTTTCTGTAGTTCTTCTTTTTTTCCATTTCTTTTTTTTTTTTTTTCTTGTATTTTTTAATGTTTTCTTATATGTTTTATTCGTCTTTACCTGTTTATTATTTTCTCTTTATTTTTTTTATTTTTTTTTATTGTTTATTATTACTATTTGAATTTTTTCTATATTCATACTCATAAATTATAAAGCATAATGAGTAAATTACTACATGCAATCATATATAGATTCATTACATTTTAAATAGGAGACCAAATTATTAAATTAAAGTTAGTGTCGTTGTATTGTTGTTTGATTTGTTTTATGTCAAGTATTTTATGCTTGGTTACATGAACTTGGGACTGACACATTATATATATATATATAGATATATATATATATTATATATATATATATATATATATATATATGGTTTCTGGGGTAATTATAAGGTGCGTTTGATTATTATGGGTTCTTATGGTAGTATGGTTCGGTGTGCTTTGTTCTGTTTGTATATATATATATATTATATATATATATATATATATTGTTATATTACTATTATTATATAATATATATATATATAATATATTTATATATATATTTTAATATTATATATATATATATATATATATATATATAATATATATTTCTAAGTATATTACCCTTTACTAGTCGTGTTTAAGTTAATAAGCAAACTCGCCTGGAATTGCATCATTTTTCAGATAGAATATTATTATTATTATTATATTATATTATATAATATATTATTATTCATTACTTATTATTATTATTCACTTTACACCTGAACATTATTTGTAATAAGTAGATTAGAAGTCCATTAGTGAAACCAGCTTGTTTCTCTGTTTGTTTCTGTCTCACTTTTGCTTCCGATTCGTCGGAGCAAAAATCACATTTAGTACTTAAGACAGGAATAAAAGGGTTAACACTAAAATTTGATTTTTGATTTTCCTCGACTTCACTGACCAAAATCTGCAAATTTTCCTCTGACAGCCTGTTTCGTTATTTTTGGTGTTATAAAAAATATCTATAATACTATTATTTATTTGCAGATTCCACCTATTTACTCAGTTAATAACAATTGAATTATTTAAATTACTAACAAAAATTGTTCATCATCATAGGTATTGAATTTTATAAAAAAAAAATTTTTTATTAATCAAGCCTTCTTATTACCTTACCCATACCCGTCCAAAGCACTCCTTTTTATTTTTTCAAAGAAATAACCGTTTGATTATTACAAAAAGAAAATTAAGCTTACATTAATAGCCTAGGTGAAAAGCGTCCACTGTAATAATAATAATTTCTATAAATTTTAGAGATTTTAAAGAAAACTAGTTCTTTTTGAAATTTGAATTTTTTTTGATTTTATAAGGTCTTCTTCTGTTAAAGCCTTCAGTTTTAACATCTTTCTCTGCTCTTCAAGTTTACTTTAGATCTGTATGGATAATTTTCTTTTTTTCAACCTTTTTTTCTCTTCTTTTTTCTTTCCGTTTGACCTTTAAAAAGTTTCTTTCATATCTCTAATTGGCTTGCTCTTACATTATGTCAACATTTTTTGGTGATTAAATGGATATACTTTATATATGAATTACTTTTCATTGATTATCTTATAGCTCATTGTGCACTGTTATTTGAGCAAATCAGACTATGTTCCTTATCAGATTCACTCATAACTAATAACTTGCTTAATTATTGTATAGAATACCCTCCTTCTCCACATAGTCGCATTTCATCAGAAAATATTCGTCCCTAATTTAATAATTATATGACAATTCGCATAATCATTCGATTCTCAGGTGTCATATATAGAAGAAAAAAAACTCATCAGGTCTCTTAGAAGGACAATCATCCATCCAAAAATATTTATTGAATTTTTAATTCAAGGGCTTTCTAGCAATTGAGCTCATTGCAACAGTAAGAGTATAGTGCTTTCTTTCTCTATAGCCAACAGAATCTGTGATTCGGTTATTATTGGTGTACAATGTCTCTAGCAATAGAGCAAATCTTTGTTTTCCCTTATTCTGTCTGTAATTAGAAAAAACTAATACTAGGATCCAATGATGAGAGCCATTGAAACGGCTTATATGACTTCAGAGGCCATCATTTCTATAAATTCTTTTCTGTCACTTTTTGATTTTGACCAGTCTTGATAACCATTCAAGTATTTATCATTAAATATCTAATTGCATAAAAAATCTTTATGTTAGTTGGTTATATATGTAGCAGGCATTTTACTGGACTTAAGAAAAATCTTTCACCAATAATATAATAACGAGACGCATTGTATTATCTTTGATCTGAACAGAAATAACCAAGGTCAGTTTTGACGTCAACCAACTGGTCGTTAATAAGTTAAGCTTTTTTTGCTTGAAGTCATTTTTATAAATATAATATAAATACCTTTCAATACTTGCTCTCACCATAAACAATTATAGAGTATGTGTTCAAACTCAATAAAAAAAAAAAACACCTCAAAAAGTTTAATTCAGGACTTAAAAAGAAAAGATATAAACAGATTAAGTCATATGTCATACAGTCTAAAACACATCCATATATCAATCACCTTCATTTCGGATAGGCATGAACATTGGTAACAACTGTCTACGAACAGGAATAGGAAGAATCAGTAGGGTAATAGTGAACTAAAAATAGATAAAGAAACAGGATAGAAATAGATTTATGGAATGGGTTTTCCTCCTCGCCCATCCTTTTTCATTCACTTATCAAATTATACAGTAATTATAAACAATTATTTATCAAGTAAGGAAAAAAAATATATAAAAATATTGTAACTTAGGTCATGGATATACATTCTTTCAAATGTTTTTGAAATCTTTAAATTTCCCTGACTTTTTTGGAATATCCTACTGACTTATCTAGCATATTTTAAACGTTTTCCACGGATTTCCCTGACTTTCTCCAGAAAAGTGTGAACCCTGTAATAAAATGAAGCTACTGCGTTTTGGAACCCGTGTAAATTTATATACTCTAGAGTTTACACTTTATTCCACTACCAAAATTATCTCAATTTAATTATTATTATTATTATTATATTATTATTATTATTATTATTACTTAAATTTATTTAATTATTATTTAATTTATTATTATTATTATTTATCATATTTATTATTATAGATTATTATTATATTATATTCATTAATGTGTATTATTTTTTATTATTTATAGTATTATTATTATAGTCTTGTATATTATTTTATATGAAAATTTGTTTAGTATTATAATAATTGTCATTATTATTGTGTTTTTGTTAATTTATTCGATGATAATTTTTTTTTTCCACAGTAAGTCGAGTCCGAACATTATAATCTTTAGATATTTAGTAATTGAATTTTTCAATTATATTTAATTACTCTAATAAAAACTCTAAAATTCGTTATTATCGTAGGGAATAATTAGTTCACTTTATAGCAAGCAGTATGATTATAAGAATTCATGGAGATTATGTTTGTTTACAACACCCCTTATTCATTATATTAAATATATTAAAATTATAATATATATATATATATATAATATTATACACTATTAGTACTATATATACTTTATATATATATAATATAGTGAGTTATATATATATATATTATTAAGTGTTTTATCCATTATACCTCGACCACCGAGCTCCATAGCTCTTTTGTAATTAACATTTCTATGTATTTATATTTTTAATTATAGTATTATTATATTATATATATATATGTATATATAATATATAATATATATATATAGTTATAATATTATATATATATATATATATCTTTGATATATAATATATATATAAAACTTTTCCGCCATCTATTTTTTGGGCTACTCTTCTCTATCATCTCAACTCGTAGCATTTAAAGTGTGGGTATTTTCGATAGAGAACCTGTTTTGAGTTAAGCCTGATACGGTAGGGATTATGTAGTATTATTTGGAGGATCGGTCTTCATGAGCACTACCATCTTGGGACCGGGTTCATCAAAATTATATATATATATATATATATATATAATATATATATTATATTAATATATATATATAGTTATTATAATATACTATTATATATAGTTCTCTAGAATGGTACTACTCATAATATATAATCACTAACTAAATACATATCATATAATATATCAATCAACATTATGATATTAATAGACCAAAATATCTTAGTAATATCAAACCCTTCTATATTACAGAATTTTCGAACATAAGACCATAATACTGAACACAGCAACATGATTCCCTCTCACACAATCACACAACACACGAGCTATCTGATGTAAACTCCTATTCCATAACATCACATACTCTCACCCACACACAAGAGCACATGCCAACTTATAATTTTTTTAATACTGTAATTATTATATATAGTTATATTTAAATCAAAAGTATATAAATTAATTTATTGATATATAATTATTTAATTATACATTAGTTATACTATTTTGTTTTAAGATTTACTGAATTACATATTTCAACTAATTGTTTGTTCCTTAATACTTTACATTTATTATACTTTATTCATTTATTATTATTAATTATTATTATATTATTATTATTATATTTATTTTATTATTATTATATTATTATTATAAGTTTTATATTTACTTTTAGCTGGCCAATTCTCCCCTATAATTACTTTTCTTTGCTGGATATTCTAATGTTTGTGAATAATTTCTTAATAATACTAAGAAAATTAATTCGCAAGAGGAAGTTATGCAGGCCATATTAATATTATATAAACTTGATGTCAATATAAATATTGCCTCATTCTTTCTTTGAAATTATTTCTAGAGTAGTAGTGAAGAAATTTAAATGAATATCAGAAGAAAAAATTATTTAGGGAATTGGAAACTAAAAGGCAGATCCAAGTGTAAAACAAAAAGCGATATAGAATTTCTATTATTATTATTGATTGATTATATATTTATTATTATTTATTAATTATTATTATTATTTATTAATTAATTATTGTTATTATTGATGTGATATTAATATTTGAATTAATAGTATTATTATGTAGAAATTTCTATGTCAGATTTGAATGCAAAACTTAATAGTGAAGTGTTTTATATTTTAGCTCCAATATCTTCTTTATTATTTTCTTATTTCCATTTAATTTTCTTATGTATATATATAAATAATTTTACAAAAGAAACAAATGAAGGAATATTTTAAAACTATAGTTCTTTGAAAGTTTTCGCCAGTAAAGCTCGGATCATCTTCAAAGTTTTGAGTGTTTCTAGACAAATGAATGAATTATTTTAGACAAGATTTAAGATGATAAATTATTAAATTTTTAAGTAACATCTCATATTATATTTAATCTTAAGTGCAGTAGCATCTAAACTTTGATGTCAATGGTCTGTGTTATGATTTCTTATGTAATCACAAGCTCCTTCTCGCGCTATTTTTTCGAAAAGATGTATAAAATTATTAAAATCGACTTTAATGTTATATTCAGGTATCAGTTGTCTAGTTATGCTCGGGGTAAAAAACTCTTTTCCTATATCTTTACCTGTATTTAAAGCGATTGCTGTCATGCCCTATCTGTTATACCTATTAGATATGTAACCAATATATGTCGGGTTTACAGTCGGATCCTGACATGCGAATTGTACATACGATATTGATAATTAACTGAAAGTGTTGTCCTTACTAGAAGAGCAGAAAAGACAGTGTTTCTTGTTTTTGGCATAGTGAACTGTGAATTTTTGACCAATGTATTGTGTTGGTAAAAGAAAGTCTGAGATAACAAAACTCTTGTTCGACCCCGGAAAGACGGTGCCTGGGAAACATTTAAACTTTCCTTGCTGCAGTGTTCAACCTCGTGGTGCGCCGCTGAAACCTTTTCTCTATAATGTTCATTATCAGCCTCTGCACTATCTCATAGTGCTATATTGATAAAAAATGAAATTAATTTAGTGTATTCCCATCTCTTGCAAAAGCCAACAGGAAGGCAAACATCTTGAAGTTCACCACAAATAATTATTTAGCCCATCTTCGGACAATCAGCATATCCCAATTCTGCAAAAAGTTCTCTTAAGATTTAAAATAGTATACGCTAGATTTCTTCTTCTGTCCTTTCTTCTGTACGTAGAAGTGTGCAGAGGACAGGAATGGAATAACGATTTTCATTTCTATAGCGAACACTCCTTTGACAAATTTGCTGTGTTCAGCTATTATGAACAGCCGTCATTCTCTGCAGGGTCTTGCTTCAGTCCACAGCAGTAAACAAGAACCATTACATAATTTACGGAAAGCACGTTGCCATTAACATGACAGTTGATTTCAAACTCCTCAAGCCGTTTTCCCTGCACACACATACCCATGCAATCGTTCGCCTAGTAGGAGTATTCAGTTCGTTTTACCTTTGTTATCGTTCAGCTGCCTGACTTTGTGAGATTTAGTATCCCTGATCAAATCATCTAGTTTATACTGACTTAGAAAGTGACGCTTTCCGAAGTCGTTCTTGGTATGAAAGAATCTTCCATTTCTTCGAGATACTGCTACCTGTTGACTCTTCCAGATGAGAATATTCATTGCATAGCTTTCTCTCTGCAGTAGTGAGAGGTAGCTAGCATACATCAAAGACACCAAAGACTTGATTGACATTGCATAGCATGCATTTTTAGGAACATGAATACGTTATAACGACTTTAACATTCATGTAAATCAAAAGTAATACGGTTAGACAATATAAGAGGAAATATACTTACATATTCTTGGGGTTGAGGCACACGTAATCGATCATCATGTGGGACAGGTGCTATAGATGATGGTATGTCTGGGTACGTTAGAGCTCATCTTCCTTTACCTTTTCTGTACTTTGTAACACCAATCATATACCGTATATATGTAATAGTCATCATGATGGTCCTTCGGCTACTCTAAACTCTTGGAATAGCAAAAATCATAGCTCTTTGCTAGTACCTGTTAGCCATGCTTCTAGAGTACGATAGGCAGCTTACCACATGTCACCTGAGCGTGCCCCTGACTTGTCCTGGTTCATTCATGTGCATTCCCAAAATAATATGTCTGCTAGGCTAATGCTAGAATTTGGCACCTGCCTACGTCTTATAGGGATATTTCGTTTTTGGCCAATATATTAACCACACACATAACGAAAAACATGAGGAATTTTTAAATACTCTGAGTACAGCCATCATAAAAATGTTACCAGTTATATTTATAATTAAGCTCATCTGTCTGAATAAAAAGATATGAAATATACAACAAATGATAGTTTTATATAGCAAAATTAGAATATTTATACTTATAAATATATTTATATATATTTATATATAATAAGAATATATAGTATATATATATAATTGTATAATTGTTATAGTAGATTATAAGATACTTCTTATAATTATAATATATTAATTTTTATAATATATATATATCATAATAGTATATATATTATAAATCAGCGCAAGTAAATTGCTGAGGATACCCTCGTACACTCACTCAAATAAGCAAAAAAAAAAAATCAAAATTTAGTTACAATTGGTGCATATCAGTTAGTCGTACGATCAAATACCGTAATAATAACTCTTTTGTTGTTCTTAATCCTAACATGTTCTGTTTGAGAAAATCATAAATTGTCATTTACTTTTCTCCAGATTTTCAAGCGAAGTCTTAATGGTGTAAAGTTCCTGAATAAGAAAAAGTGATATACCCTCGAATTGCCTCTTAATCCGCTTCTATTTAAACTAATTTCTAAAAAAAGATTTTCACAAAACAACTTATAATCTCAGGTTCTTTCACCAATATTTTATGTTCATTAGCATTTCATACAAAATATTGCTGTGTGTTTTAATTTATTTATACCAAATGAAAAAGCAAATAAATATTATATTTAAAGTTGAATTGATTTATTAATAATTTAATATACCTTGAGAATTGGAAATCTCAATTTGGTATATATAAAATTTAAGTTCGCTCTTGTAACCATCGTGTCAAGCTTACGTAGTTGGGACAAGAAGCAAAAAGGACAATTGAAAAAAAATTTTCAAGCAGTATGTACATCTTGCATGTTACCTAAGTATTAAAATAATTTGGAAAAAACTAATATTAACAAATTGAAAACAAAAACTTTCTAACCTGCCCTTATCAACAAAGATATGAATATAATTAAAACTGTTAAGTTGTTATTTATTTGCGTAATTACTCTGCCTGAGCAATGGGAAACGATATGCAATAGCAATTTCACTCTCTTTCGTAGATGCATAAATGTAGATTCATCGAGTCCTTCTTTATAATCATTAGGAACATAAATTGGGATTAGGTAATTGTTTTTCTGTATTCAGATATAATAACTTGTTGCTATGTGTAATAAAAAATCTACTGGCCTCTCTTAAAAAATTTGATCAGGTCCACATAATTCTGACAAACATACAAAATATTTTAATTTGTGTTAGATAATAATAATAATAAGAATAATCAATAATAATAATAATAATATAATAATATAATAATAATTAATAATAATAATAATAATAAATAAAATAATTAATAATAAAATTAATATTATTGCATCTCCAAGATTTTTACAGCAATTTTATATAAAAAAAAAAAAAAAATTAGGGGATAGAGAGAGTCGCATCCCTTGAAACTTTAGGTACTCCCATTTTTTGATGACGATAACACGTCGTAGAGATGTGGTACGTATGTTTTATTAAGCCCCCCCCAAAATTGTAAATTTTGAGTGCGGATTTAAGGATGGTGTTAGAGAGTTTGGTATCCTCTTATAACTGAATGTTACCCGTATCAGGTTGATGATCTTAAGCTATCGTAGCGACGTGGTCTTTATGTTATTGTAACCCCCTTAACGGGTCTAAGCCTTCTCTTAATTGATTGTAATTTTCAGCAGTCTAATTTAGCGTATGCTAGATTTTATGATCGTATCCGGTTGATACTGGTAAAAACTTTATTTGGTGGAATGTAAAGTAACCTCGTCGTAGACGACGTTATGTATGTCTGTAGCCCCGTAAGGCGCTACGTCCCCACTTAAAGTTTAAATTTTGATCCCTATATGGGTGTGTTAGAGAGTTCACATAAAGTGGCTACAAAAGCGTAGCAACCAGAAGAAGTTGCCGATTTGTGTGAAGAACTTAAAACTTTCCTGCGGTGAACTTGACAATTTACAAATGAAGCCGAGCCGCTTGAAACGCTTGAAAATGTAAAGTCAAAGGTTGCTATCAAATGATGAAAAACAGATCCCCAGTCGAATAAAGGAACTAAAATTTCTCAAATTTTAAAGAAATGAGAAGCGGAATTTTCTCACGAATTGAGAGCGCTAATTGGGCTTTCCAAAAGACAAAGGAGGTGCTGAAGACCTTTTGTTTTAAGCTAATTGGTTTATAAAGGGCCTCTCCTTTTATGCCTAAGGCTGTTCCATAAAGTAGGCGGGGCTTTATCACGACCGCTGATTGGTTGTTTTAAAACTGCAGCGGGTTGCGGCCTTTTTATTGGAAGGTCAGTGTGCGGGGGTCGAGTTTAAAAAAATCTAAAATTTTTAGAAAGAAACCTAGTCAGTCTTGTCGAGACTTTTAAGAGAAGAGTGTCGAACGTCCTTCTCTGGAGTTCTGGATTCTATCTCGCCTTTTGTTTGTTTTTGCATCGTTGAACGCGAAACCAAGTTTGAAATGTGTTTGGTTTTTAAAATAGAAGTCTAATTTTGGGTTGATGGACTTTTGCTCTTAATTTTAATATTTGTAAATGTCTGGTAACCAAAAGGCAGTCTTGGATTATCTCTTCTACGAGGAGAGGTTGTCATTATTTTTTTGTGTTTTGCGTCTATTTTTGAAATTTGTTCGAAAATGAATTGTGTTTAGATAAAAGGGAAAAGAAATCTTGAATTACAAGATGGCATTTTAATAATGGTTATAGTAAAGTGAAATTGTGTACCATTTGGGTAATGTTCATTTAACATTTATGTAATTTTCCCCGTTTGTTTTTCGAAGATAGAACAAATATTGTGGGATTCATGTTTTCGCAGTCTGGACGAGAGGCTTGAAAGGAATGGTGTTGAACCCTCTATCTGGAGTTTGGAATTTTATCTCGCCTTCTCTTGTGTATTTGTATCGTTGAAGCAAAACCAAGTTTTGAAATGGGTTTAGTTTCTAAAATAGAAGTTTAATTGTGGTTTGATGAACTTTCGTCCTTAATTGTTTTTTTTCTTGTATTTTACGTGTAAATATGTGTTAAACAAAAAATGAAGTCTCGAATTAGCTCTCATACGTGGATGCCTTCATGATTTTTTAGTGTTTTGCGCCTAACTTTGGACTTTGACAGAAAAATGAATTGTGTTTAGATAAAAAAGGAAAAGGTGATTTTGAATATAAAATTAATAACCTGTGACTATGTACAGTGGGGCGAAACCTTGTGACCTTTAATGGAAGTTGTTTATTTAACGATGACGTAATGATTTCCGTTATTCGTTCCTTTTTTATGTTCGAAACTTAAAACAGGTTATGCGGTTTGGAATTTTACATTTCTTCCTTGCATATGCATAACGTTAGCAAAGAAGATAAAATGATTTCTCACTTTGCGCTATAGTAAATAATGGTTATTCTCAGCAATAGTCAGAACATTGCTTAGAACTCCCCTTTGTTTTTGTTTTGTTTTGTTTTTTTTGTTTTTTTTTTGTTTTTGTTTTTTGCTTTTGTTTATTGTTCTTTATGTTTATATTGTTTTAGACGGTTACCCACCTCCATATTCAGTTCTCATATTTTTTAAAGTCAAATGTTTTTTGCTATTTTTTTTTTTTTTATTGTATATTTTTTTTTTTTTTTTTTTTTTTTTTTTTTTTTTTTTTTTTTTTTTTTTTTTTTTTTTTTTTTTTTTTTTTTTGGTCGATGAGTAAAAGTAAAATATTGAAGAGAAAATAGACTTTCCTATATCCTGCTAGATACGAAAATTTACTCGCTCGTTCCTATCCATGTTTAATCTCCCAATTCGTCTTTCGGAGCTGGTCTGATGTATCATAGAATTGTGATGTAATGTACGGCCATTATCTCGTTGTTTTAACTGTTACTTAATCCTAAAAGCAGTTAACCGAGGATTGGATGTCATTCGAAATTGATGCTTTGATTTAAGGCCTGCGACTTTTCTGCAAGTGTTACATTGTCAAATGAAGTTAAAATTAATATATATTAGTATATTAGTAATACTATAGTATTATATATATATATATTATATATATATATATATATATAATATATACTATATATATATAGTATATATCAGTGATATGATATATATATATATCTAATATACTAATAATATTGTAATATATAAATTATAATATATATATATGATATATATTTATATATATATTATATTATAATAATAGTGGGCTCTGTTGCTAACCTTCCAACTGAAAAGGCCAATCTCTTCGCCTCCTATTTTCCTCTCTAACTCACCCTGGACGATTCTGGCATTTCCTCCTCTACCTTCTCCACTCAGTTGTGACTCGACTATGGCCTTGATGCCTGTGATTAATTTTGGATCGGGTGCATGGCTCCTGGATCTTCTGAACGTTAGGAAGGCGGGGGCCCGGATGGCATTCCTCCTGAGTTTTGAGGGAAGCTGTGCTTACCGAGCTATCCCATTCCCCTCGTTAATATATTTCAAATGTCATCAATCCTAACACTTTCCTTCAGATGTTGGAAGCATGCACTCATGTCCACCTAATTCCGAAAAAGGAAGCGCGCACTGATCCTTCTGACTATCGCCCTATTAGCTCTCCACACGTATTCTATCTAAGATCTTTGAAGCTTCTTACACTCTCACTTTCTTAGCATCTGAATCTCATTCTCTTTTTCGCGATCTCCAGGACGGCTTTCAGCGATTTGAGGTCTACCTGGTGATCATGCTTTCCTACTTAACCCGATTTTTGGTTCGCCGCTTAAGGACTACGGGGAAACTTTGCGTGGTGGCGCTTTGAAGCATATCCAAAGCATTATGACCGGGTATGGCACGCGTCACTGCTCTCCAAGCTCCCTCCTTCTCTTTGCTTACTATGTCTAGCTTTCTTTCAAGCTGCTACGGGTGTGGTTGATGGAGCGACTTCTTTTTTTCCTGTCAATAGTGGCGTTTCCTAGGGTTCTGATCTTATCTCTACTGTTATTCTTACTTTCATATGATCTTCTCACCTGCACATCTAATTTCTATCCACTCATATGCCGATGACTCGACCTTCATTCTTCACTCATTTCAATTCATCTCCCTCTTTTACTTTAGAATTGCTCTCGTCTTAAATCTTTTGCCGATTCATTCTGCGCTGATCTGGATAGACATTCGCCGATTGGGGTCGTCTCACGCTTGTGAAATTCAATTTCTTTAAAAACTCACCTACAAATCTCCCTCTCTAAGACACCTTCTAACTTTCCCTCTCTCTTTCGACGGTCTCTCTCGTCTCTCCTGTTGAAAAATATAAACATCCGGCCTTAACATAACAAAAATGTCTTGGAAACTTTCACATTACAACGGTTGCTAGGGCCTCAATGAAACTGGGAGTTATGTTTTAGACTGGGCAAGAGTTTTTTTTTCTTCTTCTAGTTAATCAGCAATAAAGGAGTCTTATCGCCTTGTATGGAGTAACTGTTTCTCATATCTGGGTGGGCTCTGGTTTCAGCCGGCTTTTGGATAGGGTCGAGTAGAAAGCCAAAAGGCTTATAAACTGTTTCTGTACTTCCAGTTCACTTGACCTCTATCTTTGTCTGCGAGATGTTTTTAGGTACTTTAATCTGCTTTATATAGGTACCTTGCAGCGGCAGGCTTGTTCGAGGAACTTACCAATCGCGTACCACGACCTTACGACGCCCTCGTAGCACAGGGGTGCTGTGTCGGCACAGTAACTTGTTTTTTTGTAGATTTAGGTAATTCCAGGCTAGTTCGGCTTGGGTGCTTCATTCTTTTCCTGCACCTGCTGTTCTGTAGGAATTCTCTTCCATATTTTCTGTGTTTTCCTGCTGAAATTTTCCATCTACGCTCAGCTTTAAAGCTGCGTCTGTTGGCTCATACTTGGCGTGTTTACGCTAGGCGGGATGCAATTTATGGCGTACACCATCCCCTCCTGAATTGGCGCTCTGCCGTGAGTGGTGGTGACACTGTATTAAGGGATAACAAAAAAGAAAAAAAAAATAGAACAAACCATCGTTTTATAAGGTTAATTTCAGTTTACTTGGCTTTTTGACTGAGGTGATTCAAAATATTTTTCAGTTGCGACTTCTGTGCTGAGATCTCGATGTTTTGACAGTAAAGCAAGACCTGTATGCGATCCCTTCCAGACCTATTCCGTGAATTACGTTTTTTAATGCGGCCTTAATGTCGAGAAGATTCACTTTCTACTCACTTTCGGATTGGGATTAACAGGAAATTACTAGCTGAATCGAAGATATTGTCGAGGAGAAGTGAGCATGTTAACGAAACCTGCCTCCTCTTGGTGACACGCTTAAACCAAAGCGATCCGACTCGCAGTTTTTGTTTTTGCAAGTATTTTTTGTGAGGCGATTATTCAGTATGTCACGCTGCCAGAGGACAGGCACTCTGCGCATATTTGGTGGGAGATGCATTTTTGTTTGTTTCAATAGTGCCTTGTGATAAGCTGTACATTGACTTTCTGGTAAAATATTACTGAAGTGAAAGTGGATACGTGGTTTCATGCCGGTAGAAGAAATCGATCATCAACGAAAAAAAATCAGATCCATCTAATAAACGAATAAAACTGGGTGTGGTAATATGATTCGGAGAATCTAGCATCATAGACACATTTACAACGATGTTTCTGCGAACGCTTCGTAGATCTTGATATTTGGTATCATTTCATACTAGCTAGTCGCATACAGTTCTTTTAGCTGATTGTGAATAGTGGTTTATTTTAAACTCTGTCTGTCATTTTGTCTTTCTGTTTCGAGAAGATTGAATATGATCTTTTTCTCACTAAGTTATAGTTGCACTGACAATGTCCAAATGGACATTCGTGTTATCGTTTTGACATGTGTGGGTATATATCCAAGATAGATTTCTTAAACACGAATAATGTCTGGCATAAAATTCAAATTGAGCCGGGACTGAATTTAACAACGAGAAGTAGTTTGTCTGTTGAAAATCACGCCGGCACTAGGTCTTTGTATTTTTTCGCATGAACGCATTATTGGCTCAAGAGTCCTCTGTAAAAAAGGAAACCGCTTCAAGCCGTTCACACTATCTGGTCTCGCACATCTATAATTTGTCCTCTGTTATTTTGGTTACTCGAAAACTTTTATTTTTCTTCTCAGAATTTTGTACGCTTCGGACTCGATCGAAAACAAGTGCATATTTCAGAGATGAATCCTAAGCGTTCGAATTGCTGAGATTTAAGAAGAGTCTGAGAGATATAATATTTAAATCAATGTGCCCTACACCATGTGTCGTGATAGAGCTTTAGGACTACTCATCTCGAATAACAGATTGCACTCCATCAGATTCGGCCTCTCATGGAAGTAGGGCTCCAGATCATATCTTGGCTTCTTCATGTTCTCAGAGTTTTAAACCAAGATAACGCCGAGTCCTTGCTCCAGATCTAGCTAATTTTGCAAGTGCTTTTCCTTGGAGATCCATATAAAACGCGGAACAAAATGATAAAAAATTCTTCTCTTAAAGGTAGGGAGTATCACGCGCCATCACCGACAAATCAGTGTACTAAGCAAAAGTGAAAACTGGGATTCCTGTGTTGGGAATATCCCGTTGTTCATCAGCAAACGTGCTGTAAAAAAATTGTTTTTAATAACTTCTTCCACGATTTTCCTTTGTATAAGCTGACGAAATGACTGTATGATTTCATTCATTGTATCACGGAACTCGTATACATTTGAATTTTTGTTGGAGCGATGAGAGTAAGTTGGTTTTTCAAACCTGGGTCACCTCCATATTGCTCGAAACCTAAGAAGGCTTCTAAAATTTCCGTCATTTTCAGCTGGAGTTGGATTAATTCAACTCCGTCCAGAGTCACTTGGAGCCGCCTTAACTGAAGACCTTGCTGGCCAGTAAACGTATAGTTTCATTATTTCTACAAGTTTTTTATGTTTAATTTTCTTCACATTGTTTCTTCTTTCTAAGTTGTCATTTTGTTTTAATTAATTTCGATGTTAGATTTTTTTTCTGAATAAGACTTCAATATTATCCATAAAAATATCTTAATTTAATATATAATATAATATATTATATATATAATATATGACTATTATATATATATATATAAGTATGATAGTATATACTATAAGGTATCATATATATACTATAATTATATTATAGTAATATATATTTATATATATATTATGATATAATTTGTAGTTTTGTCGTTTCTGTGAAAAAGATTTCAGACGCGGTCGAAATTTCGGTGGGGGCTGCAGCCCCGTCACATAAGACAACCCCCTCCTGGAGGCTACGCCCTTCCTACCTGTACATCGTCCATCTACGCATGACGAAGAGTTGATTTGAAAATTGGATCCCTCGTTCTTTTTGGGCTTAGTACCTTTGTATGGATTCATTTGTCTGTGTGTAATAATCGACTAACATTTCGCGCTTGTGATAAGAGGCAATGAATGTGTGGCTTTGAAGTTGACGTATGAATGATAACACGACTTCAGGCTTAGGCAACGTTTAGTGATCAAGGGTCGTGATTTGAAAACACTCAATCTAAGGTTAATTGCAGCAACTATCCGGAGCTTTCAAACATAGTAGAACTATGATTAAGTGATTAAACCCTTAGTGTTGTTGAATCATTACCACGCGATAACCATTTTTTCACTTATTTTTGACACTGTAATTTCAACTTTTGCAATGTCCAACTTCGACTTACTACTATCCTAAAGGCTACGCACGACAGCGAGTCCAGAGCCTCCAAGAAGCAGCATTGGGGAAGGTGGACTTTCTGTCCCCCAGAAGGGGACATCTGTTAAACTTCCCTTTTGTTAGGAGTGCTAGTTGTGTCGATGGGTGGTAGATTGCAGGGTCTATCTACAATATTTTTTTATTGCGCAATTCCCTCACTCTTCATTCTAAATAAAATCCGGCAAGCCCGGAAAGATAGACGTGGAGCGAGAGAGAGAGGAGAGAGAGAGAGAGAGAGAGGAGAGAGAGAGAGAGAGAAGAGAGAGAGAGAGAGAGAGAGGAGGACGAGAGAGAGAGAGAGAGCACGAGAGAGAGAGAGAATGGTAGGGTGAGAGTTAGAGCGAGAGGAGCGAAGCTGCAAAACTTTAGGCCGCATTTACCTTTAGATATTTTTCTTATTATATTATTATTTTATTATTATTATTATTATTATTATTATTATTATTATTATTATTATTATTATTATTATTATTATTATTATTATTATTATTATTATTATTATTATTATTATTATTAATTATTAATTATTATTAATTATGATTATTATTATTATTATTATTATTATATTATTATTAATTATTATTATTATTATTTTATGATTATTAGAATTATGATTATTTCATTATTATTATTATTATTATGATTATTATTAATTAGATAGTTATTATTAGTTATTATTATTAATTCGTTATTTCGTATTGTTTTAAATAGATTTCGTAGTTGGTGGTTGGTGAGGGTATATGAGTGCATCACGTTAGAGAAGAGAATCAAGAAATTCCTTTAAACAATTAAGTTAAAAGCTCTTTCGTAAGTTTTTTCTTTCAATGAACAACTCGAAAGATTACAGAAGTTGGGATTATTGAGAGTCAGATAAATATGTTAAATTGAGAGTAATGAAATATTATGGTCTAATTGTGGCTACTTTCCAGAAGTTAGACCGCTCTTATATGATAATGTTTGCACGTACTCTGTGAGGAATCCTGATGATATTCGGGTTCCTTTTCCGAGGGTTGATGCTGTGAAGCTGAATTTTTTGTATACGGGACTTTCAGTTTGGAATCCCAAAATTGACGGAGATTCGCCCTAAAGTAAACGTGATGAATATAAAACTATAGAAGATTTATGATTCATGAGATTAAACTAATGTACCTTGCTATTATTATTTTATTAATATTTTATTATATATTTTTAATTATTATATAATTTTTTATATTTAATTATTATTTTATTATTTATTTATTATATATAATTATTATTATATTATATTATTATTATTATTATATGATTGTTGTTTTAATTACTATTATTTATCATTTTTGTAATTGTTTTTATTATCATTATTTTTCCTATCGTTATTTCTATTTTTCTAATTTTGAAAGATTTTATTATTATTGTTTTTATAATTACTGTTTATTAGTATTGTATTAGTAGTTGTAACAGTAATTGTAAATATTTTATAAATGTGTTTGTTATAATGCATAGTTATAATTCTAAGTTCAATTAACTGAAGTCCAGTAAAGAATGTTTGATATCTTTGGGCTCTAATGACACAATACTGTCTTTTGCATTTGTAGCCCCTTTTCAGAAATTATATATTATTTTGAATTAAAAATTTGCTTACAGAAACAAAATTAATGTTCCTTTGAATAAGTTTATCTTCCAACTTTGATTTATAAAGTAATTCTTGAAGTTGTGAATAATGTTAATTATTAAATTATTTTGTGCAACTATTTTCAATGTATGTTTGTGTTTCATATTGTTGCACTGCAACTGGCACTGCATCTGCTCTCTGACTCTCCAGTCCATATACTTCCTTTGAGGAGCGCTAGTGCCACTCTGTCCATCCCTGATAAAACGTTACCCGCTATCACATTATTATGGCATATGTAGTATTGTTAAAGTCTGGACCAACTTCATTTCATTATTTTTTTTTAGAATTTCTTTTAAGTGCATGCACACTTTCAAACGCTGTGTAAATAGGTTAGGGTAGGGGTTTAGGTTAGGTTAGGTCTTCATCCCATCTCTCAAAGCTTACATATTTCTAATAAAGTTCTTTTCATCATCACTTATTTTAGAGGAACACACGCCACTAGCACAACCGCTCACACACACAAATTATATAATAGTATAGTATATATATAATATATATATATATATATATAGTATATATATATAATATATATAATAATAATATTTATATATATATATATAATATAGTTATTTATATATATTATTATATTTTATTATATATATATAGTATCGAAGTGAAAAGTATGTTTATTTTTCTCTAGTATATATATATTTATTATTACCACATAGCCTTCTTAATCCAGAGGTAATTGGTCAGGGAAGTTTTATAATGGTTTCTGACCAGAAGTGGAAGGTGGCGGAATGTTTTAGGCCCGATAGCGAGGCCCTGCTTTTTAGCACGAGAGCAGTCGGAATTGCTTGCACTCGTAAGTGCTTTTGGGTTCGCAATCCTAGTACGCGGCTTTTTTCCTAAGATGCGAGAAAGTCATGAGAAGAGTGGTGTTGTTTGTGAATAGACTGTTTCTGTTGTATGTGGTGTTGGCTATGGTTGATGAGTGAAGTGTGGTGTATTGGATAGTGTAGATCCTATGACGCGTAAAGCTGTCATCCGTAATATTGCAGAAATTCTCCTACTAAGTAAAATTTTTTGTGTCCTTACGTGGCGAACTCCGACTCGGCACCCGCCACTGAGAGGGAGTCTTCTGTTCTAAGGTGGCACGCTCGCTTACCCTACTGCGCGCAAACGGACTCTAAATCTTATATATATATATATATATATATATATATAGTATAGTATATGTATTATATATGTATATATACAGTATATATAATATATATATTAGTATAATTATATGATATTATATATATACTATAATATATATATATATAGTATATAGTATATATATATAATATAGGTATATTATATTATTAGTTATATAATATATATATATATAGTATTATATATTACCAGTATATATATGATAATATATATATAATGATATTATATATATATTATTATATATATATATATTTATATTATATTTTAGTATATAATTATAGGTATACTTAAGTAAGGGGTAAATTTTATATCTATTTATAATACTAATAATTTAATATATATATATAATATAATATATATATATATATATATGTATGTATGTTGTATATATATAATAGTATATTAATGATAATATTACTATATGTATTATAATATTATATATACATAATATCTTATATATATTATGTATTAACTATATATTATATATATATATATATATATATATATATATTATATATATATATATAGTTATTATACATTGCCTATTAATATATATTTACTTTAACACAAATTTTATTTCATTCATATTAAAACCGTACAACAAAGTATGGGGGGGGATGAAAAACCTTTTGAAGGAAAAAGGTTTCCTTCAAAGGTTTTTTCCCCCCCCCCTATCCTTTTGTTGTTTTAACAGTTTTTAATTAATAATGAAATAAATTTTGTGTTAAAGTAAATATTATTTTAGGGGTTAAGTTTATATATCTATTATACTGCGTGTTAGCAGGTTTAAGTGATATATATGAGTATACTAAACGTATATTATATGTAATATATATATATATTATAGTATATATATATATATTTTTTATATATATATACGTATATTATTTATTTATATGATATTATTATATATATATATATTATACGTAGATATATAGTATATATATTAAATATATATATATAATATATATATATATAATATTATATATATATATATATAGCTATAGTATATATATAATATATTAGGGTATGTATATATATAATTATATATATATTGTATATATATATATATATATTTATATATAATAAATATATAAGTATATGGTTATATAGGTAGTATATATATATATATATATATATATATTATATATATATATATGTTTGTATATCTATATATATATCATATTCTATATACTATAATAGTACTATATTATTTATATATTTATATATAGTAGTATATATATAATATATATATATTATATTATTATATATATACGTATATATTATATATATTTGATATATATATAGATACACATATATATATAAGTATATATATCTATTATAATATATATATAGGTATATTAATACGTTAATATATATAATAGTTATTATATATAATATCTATATATTATATATATATATATATATTTATATCTATTAATTATATTATATTTATATATATAGTATATATATTATATATATAATATATATATATTATGTATATATAGTCTATAGATATATATATATGGCGTTGTGTGGTTTGTAGGTGTGTGTTTGTGTGTGTGTGTATGTTCGCTTGCGGTGTGGCTGTGGCTGTGGCTGTGGCTGTGGGCTGTGGCTGTGGCTGTGCCTGTGTTTTTTCTATATTTGCTTCATTTAGCTCTACATGAATAGTTAAAAGGCAGAAATATTTTAAAAATTAAAATGTTCAATTTAATATTCAAGCAATATTAGATCATAGAGAGTTTTGAGCAATTCTTTTTGATATTGAATTCATTTATTTATATTTGCACCTAAATAATTTAACAGATAAACTGGGGAACTTTTATTAAATAATGATTGTTATTTGGTTCTTTCGTATTAAATTTCGTCTTTAGGTGGACGCTTGAAATTATTTATTAGTTAATGAATGTGACCATTTCATTTTAAATCACATTGTAATAACTATATATTAACTATGATTTTTGGGCATGTAAGGGAGCCGATATTTTAAAAGACAGATGGAGTTTTCCTCCTGCAGTGTATAAATCTAAAGCCGCTTTAAAATGTTAGCTGAAAAAATAAATTGCATCGTAATTTTGAAGACTGCTGTGTTTTATTTCACGCAGAAATTCTACTATTCTATTCATTCCTGCTAGAGATTTTGGACATTTTTCTATTCGTGATAATTGATATGAAAATAAAGTTTGTGGTTTCAAATTGCGTTTTTTGATTCAAAAATCAATTACCCCAGAAGAGCACTCAGACAAAAGGAATGCTTAACTTTTTGCTCCTTCAAAACTGTGGAAAATTTGGTGTCTTTATATTTTGCTTTGTAAATACGTTACTTCATCAATTGTCAGGGCTCTGACTAAATTATTGCTTACCGAAGAGAACAATAAAATGGAGGATTGATATCGTTCTGCAATTTACTTATATATGTTGCCTGATCTTGCTGTTTGATTCCATTCACTTCATGTCTATAAAAATAGTTCTACTTATGTAGAAATTTTTCAGAATTTTTCAGTTAAAAATTCAAATTATTAAAAATTGATGTAAAGAAATACTGGTTTTTAGATCTCTGTTACGTTGCTCCGTATCTCGATCTGGTTGCCGTTATTGGAATATTGGTGATAGTCTGGGTGGTACAATTTTCATTATTTAGAAGCATATATCATATTTGTTTTTATTATTCATAACAGCTGTAAGTAATGGTTCTTGTGTGCCATTTAATTCTTTAATAGTTGCTTTGGAGTTTTTTTTAATACGGTTGTGATCTTTTATACGAAATTGTTTCTCCGATTTTCAAAATTGTAAAAGTTCCAAAAATATTGCAGGAGAAATATTGTAATTCTCACTTGGAAGTTTGTTGTTGCATATGAAAGAGACCGAGGCATTTACTAAATGTCGTGGAATCCGTTTAAACGGTTGGATTAAAAGCTGATATGTCAATGGCCATTGGACAGACAGAAAGATGATAATATAAAGAAGAATTAACATGACGAGCGGAATCCCGGAAATGGCAAAATCTCTCTTTTTGCAGCTTTTTTCTTACAAAAAGGATTTAATATGTGGATTATTTCAAGTTTAATTAATTATTTCTTTCATGGTTAACTAATTTTCTTCTTACGCAAATATTCTTCTATTTTTTATGAGTATGATTGAAGTAGCAAGTTGAATTATTAGTCCCTAGTTGTCGTCACAGCGCTGGTCTACCAAGTGCATGTGTCTTCCCTTCTGTGTCCTGTTTCAACAGCGCCTTACAAAATTTGAGGATCAACCACGGTAATGTTTTATTAATAATTATTAATATAGTATTGAATACATGGTACATTTAGACATGTAGAATAATTTATTGACTTCTGTTTACGGTCTAATAAGTCTATTACCCTTTCTGTGCAGAGACTAAAATTGACTAGTTTATATATATATATATAGTATATATATATAATAACTATTTATTTAGTATATATATTATATATAATATATGTACTTATATATAATATATATAGTATATCGCTCTATATATATATATATAAGTTATATAAGTACTTGATATACTATTATATATATATATCTATAGTATATACAGTATATATATATATTATATATATTTTATATATTAATATATATACTATCTATGATATATATATAATATATATTATATATTATATATATATTATATTATATGTATATATATTATTTAGATTAACTATATATATATACTATAGTTATTATATAATACAAAATACTTTATCTTTAAATATTATTAGTTATGACTATAATATATACATATAATATATTAATATAGTATATATTCGTATATATACAATATATATATAATATTATAACATATATAATATGTATGTAACTAGTCTATCTTCTGATAGGATATATATGTGATTAGAAAATAATTAATAAACATGCTATTGAATTATAAGTGCGGTATAGTATTTTATATATTAGTATATATCAGATGAGGAAATGTATGTATTAATTATATATAGTTGGTATATGATATATAATATAGCTTGCATCTATAATGTAAGTATGAGTGAGTACGATGCGACTACTATACTAATGCATACCGTTAGTAGTAGTATGTACTATATGGAGTATATCCGTAACTCATACATATATTATATAATAGAAGAGGAGAGGCAGAGTTTAGAGAGAGGGCGAGAGAGAGAGAGAGAGAGAGACGGAGAGGAGAGAGCGAGAGAGAGAGAGGAGAGAGCAATCTCCAATCTAAGGTGAATAATGAGAGGTCTAGACAGAGGCTTACATTGAACAAATGCATGTAATTTTACTGATTAAACATATTGTGTGATATGATAAAATATACAATAAAAAGTTGTGGGCATGTCTCCTAGAAATGGGAACACCTAGTCACCTTGTACGGCTTATCCGATCTCTTTACATGGACCACTAAGCCGCAGTAAGAATTGTCTACGATGATACGGAATGGTTTAAAATCGGGAAGGAGTGAGTAACGGGGATGTATTTCTATACTGCAGCTTTTCAACCTAGTATGCGAGGCAAATCATGAGAAGGCGCAATATGCGACAAGACATCGGATATTGACGTGCAGTTGGCGGTACGGAGCATCAGCACCTTGTACGTTGATGACTCAACCCATTATCACTAGCGAAGCAAGCAAAGGATTCGGACAACTTTCTCTTTGAGTTAAAGTTTTTTATGACGCTATAAGCCATTAGATGAGTAATATTAATTTGTAAGAATACAAAGTAGCTAAAAATATATATAATAAAATATAGACCTATTTTTCACTTGTAAAATTTAAACTTATAGAAAACTTATATAAAAAAATGGCTGAAGAAAACAAAGTGAAAAAGTCCCACAAGTCAAGTTGAGGTCCCCAAATGGTTTTTAGGGGTGATTTAACAAAAAAAAAAAGGTTTTCATTTTATGTAATATATGATAAAAAATTGATATATGGAATGTTAACTAGTTAGCTGAGCTTAATAGATGAATTATTAATTAAGATATTAAACCTAAAGTGGATTAAGATAGAAGCTATAGGAGAAATATTAGTTCAAGTTAAATTTTTTTTTTTTTTTTTTTTTTTTTTTTTTTTTTTTTTTTTGTTTTTACACATAATGAAATAACTTGTATATTTGTAATGTTCTTTGAAAACACGTAAAAATGTTGAAAGTTATATTTATAAGGTTTGAGATTGGTTGTGTGTTAAATGATTACATTTTATTATTTATTATCTTTTTAAATAATCTATTTATTTCTTCGTTTATTTAATCAGTTTTCAGTTTTTATTTTCGTTTATCCATAAAAGTTATTTCAGAACAATGTGCTAATTAGCTATATATATACGTATATATGACTATATATATAAATATATATAAATATGATATAATATTTGATTATATACGTCTATAATGATAGTATACCATATAAATACATAATAAATAGTATTATGGCATATAGATATATATAATATATATATATTCTATATATATATATAATATTACTTCCAGAAAGAAAGGCTCGTACAGTATTGTGATTATAAGACATCTACGCGAAGAGAAGAGCATTTTGAATGAGGGGGTATAGTAATTTTTTTTTCTTTTTTAAATTAACATTTTAATCTTTACCAATAGTATCAGATTATACTTCTCGGTGGGGAATGTTTGAATAAATGTACTTTAATTATACAAAATTAGGGTTCTCAAATCCAATGTCCTAATGAAGTTCATCGCAATGGAAGGCTTTTATATTTGCGTTGTTTAACCGA
>JABUQX010054193.1:12500-26981 GCA_015478945.1 Trachelipus rathkii | reverse complement strand
TATATATATATATATATATATACTATTACAGATGTCCCCATCATTCACGGCAGAGCTCTATCAAAGGTGTTAAAGCGATCATAAATGTCCCATACCGCGACTAGAACCAGCATCTGCCGCCTTAAAGGAGGGAGCATAAATTCCGCATGAAATCACAGAAGATGCGAAAAGGAATCTCAATTACCAAGCAACTCTCGCCCGTTGGGAAACCAAGACGATGAAGAAACAGAAGGATATCAAGCTGGAGTTATACTAATCGTCAACACAAACTCATTGTGCAGACCACAGCACCCTTGTGCTCCACGGAGGGCGCTCGAAAAATGTGGTAGTTACGCGAGTGGCAAGTCTCCCCGCAGCTCTTGCGCCTGCCCTACCTCCACTACACACACGAACACTCCACACCCCAACCCCTTCAACACCCTAGCGCAGGGCCACAGGATAGAGGGTCAAGTGGAATCGTAGAAAGTACCAGCCACCAACGCTCCTTCCTCCAACGCTCTCCTCGGTTTTGACTCCCGCACCCTCCATGCACACAGCCGCGTGAAAACCAGAGCTTCCTCAAATATGAGATCATACTCCATACAAACGGACGGATGAGACCCTTGTATAGTGAGTACTCCCTAGATAAGAAACAAAAAGTCTCGAACATTTAAACAAGTACTCCAGTTTTTTTGAGAAACCCCTAGGCAATCGTTGCTTGACTGTGAGCGTTTCCAAAACATTTTCTTTTTGTTTCCACACCCGGACATGCGATGTTTATATTGTCACGCAGCGAAAACGAGAGAACCAGTCGAAAGAGATAGAAAAATTATAAGGTGTCTTAGAGAGGATTTGTAGAAGTTTGGGTTTTTAAAGAATTTGAATTTCACAAGGTTGAGACCGACACCCTCCCACGGAAATTCTATCCAGGATCAGTGAAGCAACACCTAGACACTCCCAACACCGATTCCAAGACGAGAGAAAAATTCTATAAGCAAAGACGGTGAGCAGATTTCCTACAAACGCTTTGAAAGCATTGGGGGGGGGGTCGAGTCACTCCCCGCCACACCTGAGCCTCGGCCTCCACCACGCGTCCTCACAATGTGTAGAGCATCCATTAATGAAACAGTAGGAATAAGCTCAGCGGATCTAGACAGAGCCCTGCAGGAACAATCACTACTTGACAGTAACAAGAAGGAAGAAGTCGCAACATTAATAACAATGATATTGAACGATTTGAAAGAAAAGCACGAATAAGTTAAGCAAGAGAAGGAGAGAAACCAAAAGGAGGCAGCTTGGAAAGATTAGCGGACGCTTGCCATTCCCGCCCTCGAACCTGCTCCTCTCCCTAACCTCCACTGTCAAGTCCGTAACCACCCACAAGTCTCCCTAGTTTCCTGAGGGCGACAAAAAACCCATAAATCGGTACGATAGGAATTCATCACCCTCGCTAGACCTCCGAGCAACGAAAAGCAAGTACCTCGGTGACTCGCCCGACCCAAGCAAGGTAATAAGGATTCCAGATGAATCTAAGAAATAAGACCATTGAGAAGAGTCTTCACAGATCTCCCTAGCACCTTGAACTAACCACGGGCGACGCCTATAGGGACGATAGTTAGACAGATCAGAGCGGGCAAACATCCTCCCTCCTTCGGCGATCACCGGTTAGACCATATGCGCCTTCCAACACCGAACTGAAGCGAGGAAGCCAATCAGGCATCCACCTCATAACGTTCTAGATTTCAGCCGAGCCCCCCTCCCGCCACCTCGATCCACAATGTAATCACGGGAAAGTGCATGGGGACACCTGACGAGGAGAAGGGGATAGGAGAGCAATGCCACTATTCGTCCAGGCTGAGTTAGAGAAAAACAGGAGGCCAAGAGATTAGCCTTTTCAGTATTACCAACAGAACCCTTAGAGCGCAACTCCCCAAGAGGAGGAAAAGCAGCGTACAGAAGTTGTTGGAGAGTTTCTTGCAAGAGGCCCTAGAAGAAATTTGTCATATAAGAGAACCAGAGCGGTCAGCCACAATGTCTCGTCTAATGCAAAGTTCCGCTTTGCCCTCTGTCGCCAACAGCTATCCCACCGCCACCGCATTTCTAGCTGAATGAAAGACTTAAGCCGGTGGAAATGTGAGCTAAATTAAAAGTGTCATAGTGATTTTAGCAGCATTGTGTTCTGCTTTATGCTCCCGTGGCCCAGAAAACAAGCAAGACCATAAATCAATGCCCCACATTTTTAGGGAAACGCCCAAGAAAAGGTGATGTTAAGTTTTCGAGGTGACTGAAGAGATCCGAACCGTTCTGCATCCCACTCGACATCCATTACGCCTCCACCCCGCTTACCGCGAAAAGCCACCCGATGAAACCATGGTTAACATAGTCAAAGCAGTCACACTTTCCATTATAGCTAGCGCGATAGCCCACAGGGACGCAACAGCCCCAATCCCGGCCGATCTTAAAACTGCATGAACCCCATACGCATTCAGGGGCGGCCGAAAGTGCCGAGCCACTGCTTGCCCCCGAGAGAAGGTTATTAAAAAATTAAAGAGAAAGATATAAGGTTGTTGGTCAGTTTTTTACCATCCCAAATAGGAGGCGAAATAAAGTAGCTCATTTTTAATAGAAGTGATTGGACTTTATGTATTTGGCGAAACATAATTCAAGAGTGTTCAAGAAGGTGTGGTAATGGACGCAAATCCCTGTAATGCTCAGTGTTCGTTTCTGTTGCGCTATAACATTAGTATGCGTTCCAGATCGTGAGAAAGCCTGTAATGATGCGGAGGCACAAAATACATCAGTATCCCAGAAGAGAGACCTCAAAGGAGGGTTCAGTGTTGTGTAATATTGAAGTCCCTAAATTAGAGTGAGATTTAGTAATTATTGAGTGGAGTATTAATATATATAACAGTACCGTGAGAAATAGTATTGTAAAGATATCCAAATAAATTGCGTGAAAATCTATTTTTCATGTTTAGGAAAACTATAAGTAAGCAGAATATATATATTATATATAATATATTAATATATTATATATAATATTAATAATATTATATATTAAATATTATATATTATAATAAATATTAATAATATATATACTAATATTATAATTAATAGAAATTATTATATATTAATAGATTAATATATTATTCTAGATAAATTATATATATACATAATAATAATATATTCTAATTATTTTATTTTCTGTTATTAAAAACTATTGTAAATATATAATAAATACATCTATACAACAACAAATCCTTATAGGACCGTTAAATATAAGTATAATAGTTACAATGTTAAATATAAATAATAATAAATAATGCCTGGTTAATAATATTTAAGATAGAACGCTGAACATACATTTGGCCTTAAGCTTGAAGATGCCAGATTTGTCCTTTATTTATGACTTTCTTATTTAGGGTACCAGATAATTGGGGACAAGTGACGTATTTTTATTTAAAAAAAAAGGTTTAAGCCTAAGATACGAACTTCACCTTTGTTGAAGGGAATGTTGATGCGTTTGTTCATTATAGAGTCGAACGTTAAAATATCTTGCATAAAGTCAAAATTGTTTGACTTTTTATTAATGCTATACTACACGTTAATTTTAGTCTTAAAAAGTATATTTGGTGAATCAGAATGTATTATATTATAATAATAAGTTTAATTTAAATATATAATATATTATTATAATATAATAATAATATATATATATTATATAATATATATATAAATTATATATATATTATTATATATTAAATTAATACTTATATATATAATAATAATACTATACTTAGTAATCAAATACCTGAAAAGGATTCAGATAAATAAAATGAACGTGCATATATAGTAATTCAAGTTATAAATAAAGTACATAATAATATAATAATAGTAAGTTAGAATTATATGTATAGATGAATATTTAACTATAGGAACTATTCTGAATGAGCCTCAAAATACCCAACCATTTTGAAGGTTTTTAGTAATATATATTTGCCGTTTTTTTAACTGTTAGGCTACCACCTTGTAATTTACGCTCGTAAAAAGTGAATCATTTGTTGATGGGTTAATGAGTGAAATAAATATAGAATACGTACTTATAATAATAAGTATTCAATTTAATGAATGCAGCTACAATATACTAATATAGTTATAATACCTAAAAATAAAATGTACTATAAATAACAATCGTTTACTAACAGCGATAAGCCAATATATTTATCATAATGCGAATAAACCTATAATAATATATATATAAATAAAGATATAAATAGATAAATAAATATCTAGAATAGTAATAATATAATAAATATAAAAAATAATAAATATATATATATTTAATATTAATCTCATATATATATATGAATATATAATATATAAAAATATATATAATAGTAAATATAAAGGAATTACTAAACTGTAGTACCAAAATAAAAAGTTCAATACTCTCACAAATAAATAAATTCACTAACGGCTGCCTAGACGTTGATATTAATAAATATATACCCGCCAACCCTCCCCCAAATATACCTGCCCAAGGTGATAATATATATAAACTGAAATATTACCGTATACTATAATGGGTTATTGCATCTTTCCACATGGCTTTCAATTTCGCAAAAGAGCTGTCTAATACAGGTGATACTTGGATATTTAGAATATTTATGTAAACACAATTAAGTTGCTTTCCCTGATCGGAACCATAAAAATTATTCTTTGCCCCAATAAGGAGGCTCGAGACGACCGACGAGGCAAAAACAGAAAGGGAACGCAAGTTCACCCTCATCGTCCACCGGTGTCGAGGGCCGCCAAAAGAAGACCCCCGACTCTTTAGCGTCCACCTCTCTGGAACGTCGTTAGGTTGACGTGGGTTTATTTCGTTAGTTAAAAAAAAGGGAAACTACGGCCAATTATTGTACGTCAAAATGATACATGCTTCCCCACTCACGCCATAGACTGAGCAATTCAATTTTATTCCCAAGAAGTTGCAAAATCTAAAATTTGCTCACATCGACATTGCTCTTTTTTGCTAAAGAAATATTTTTGTTTATAAAAAAGCTTAAATGACGTCACCTAGTTGATATAATACTAGTACCCTAAATACAAATCACTGAATTAGGGATAAGAGACGCGTCATCCCCCTACCCATAGTACCTCACATAGGGGAGAACAAATGTAGACCTATAGTAGGGGCCTGAGCTAGAAGTAAGGTAGGCGAAATATAGTTAGGTACTACCTAAATATAATAGCAGTAATATAGGTAATTGAATAAAAATCACGGATTTCTATAAGGAGGTGCTGATTACCAGTAAAAATAGTCATTTCTTGCGATAAGGACAAGTCCCAAAAGTCAAATTTTTCAGATTTGGAGTCAGGACTACCAAAAAAAAGAAAAATTGACACGTCCCCTACAAGGTTTTAATGTAATAAGTTGCGCCGCCCTCCCCGTATATATATATATATAACATATAGAATAATTATATATACCAACTCTACTATATTTATAAATACTTTCTATATATAATATACTATATTAATATATATCTATATTATTAAAATATACGTATATAAATAATAATAAGTATATATATAATATAATATATATATATATATTTATATATTATTATAATATATTTAATAGGAAAATATTTTATATATACATTTAAATAGTACTAAAAAATTGACCCATATTTGTATTCCTAATATATCTGGAGAATGAATAATGGAAACCACAGCCATATCATGACATAAACTGCAAAAAAAACTTAAACGGCTAAAAAAAGACCCATCTATCTCCCTCCATCTGTACCGCCCTATTTCCTCCTCTCCCTCCATGCAGTAAACTGCTGGAAAACTAATATTAAACAAAAATCTCCAATCTCATCACCCTCCCAGATTTCCCCAACATGGCTTTAAAAGCAAACCACTCCACAACTGCAGCCCTTACCTCCCCTCACCCAACACATCATCAATGTCTTCAACCAATCCCATCTAATAGATTCATTCTCACAGCAATCGACATCAACCAAAAACCTTCGGACACTGTCCCCCACTTTCATATCTTCATTCAAAAAATCCTTTCAATCGCCCCTAAAAAATAACGACAAAACAAATGGCTTTCTAATGTTTCCACTAACCCGTTTTGCCAAAAGTCTCCACGAAAACAACAATCTCTCTCCACTCCATTAAATACAAAATGGGCATCCCACAGGGTTCCATTCTCCTCTCCATCGCCTCTTTCATCTTTTCACAGCAACTTGCCCATTCTTTTACCACCAATCCACCAACTTATCACATACCAGTTGATATCAGCCTCCATTTCCCAAACATCCAGACGTAAATATAGCCACTCATCACACCCATGAATACTCACAACAATTAGAAACTTGGTTACTCTCCAACAGAATACCACCTCCCCCCTCAAATCCTCCATCACCCTCCTAACCACCTACCGCCACCAATCTTCACTCCACCCAATAGTTTCCCTCTGAACAAGCATATGCCCTCCCCCTAAACCAAAAACCTTAAAAAATAAAAGACTTACCATTACACACACATGACGTTCTTCCCCACATCGACCACAAGCACCTTATCAACCCAAAGGAACTAATAACCCCCCCGAACCCTTTTCCCAAAACACACTTCAGTGACAGAAAACACCCTTACCACCACTAATAAACAACTCCTACAGAACAAAATATAGACTATGCTTCCCCGCATTGTTCCCTCGCACTGTCAAAATCTACTCAAAAAAATTACAAATCACCGCAAACACCGCCCTCAGAATTATCACTGGATGAAAAAAACTACCCTTATCCAACATTACATGACGAGACTTGCATCCTTTCTATCTCCACCCACCTGGAGATGGTGGGACTCAATTACCAGAAAACTCTAAATCCAACCCACCCATGTCACCAAATATTCTCAAAAAACTCCTCCCGGACATAGACTTAAAATCCCCACCTCCTGCACCAGCTAAATTCTAACAACATTTATTTCCACCTTCCCCCTCCCAATTGGTCATGGCTGTAGACCATATCCATTACAACATCTAACTAAACTCCGTACCTTCAAACCCCGCCCCCCCACAAATAACAACTTACTAAACTCGCCCCTCCCCAAAAATCTCCGCCTATTAGAGAAAACTGTCCAGAAAGGCCAATGACCTCACCCGGAGCAGATCAGGTCACCACCCAAAAAACTCTTAACATTAAAAATAGATCAAACTAGACAAATGCTTACCTTCCTCCACCTGCACCCAGAATGTCACATTTCCTGGACACAATGGAGTACCTCCTTCTGGGTTGCTCCGCTCTCGACGCCCTCCGTGCCGAAACTTCTCTACTATCTTCCGTTTCTCGACTGTGAAACCGCCCAGGAGCGATGGCCGGCTTCCGGGAAGCAGTGTGGCCCTCCAATTGAGGGATCTTAACAGCAAGTAAGTATAATATATATATATATATACTATTATATTTATATAATCATATAATATAATTATATATATTATATATATATATATATATATATTATTATATTAGGTGAAGGTTACCATAAAGGAAGGGAAAAACTATTAGACTTTTAAAGAAAGTTTATTTAGAAGAAAAGTTTACTATTAATATGTAGAAGCATTGAAAAGGCAATGTATTTTATTTATTTATTTATTATTTTTTTTATTTATTTTTTTTTATATATATATAATTACTTCCAGAGACGCATGCTTTGCCGTTGGTACTTTTTAGAGCGTGCAACATTTTTAATGGTTGCGAGTTTATATTTATTTTTTTATTTTTTAAACTAATGGGAAACCCCAAGGGTATACCGCACCGATGGCAGTGAGTCGGGGTCTCTCGGCCTTCGGGGAACGACAGCGGTAGGACTATTTCCCCCCCTCCGGGAGGGTCTCCGGAACCCCCGCACTCTTTGGGTATTTGCGTGTCGCGGGGGTTCCTCCGCCCCTCCGATCGGAGTATGGAAACGTCCCCCCACTCTGTCCCGTCGGCTCGAGCCCACTACTTGGCCGTGTAAAATACCTGTATATATAAAGTATTTACTGTAATACTGTGGGCTCGCAGCCGACCGGGGAACAGAGGGGGGGACGTCTTTCCCATACCCGTAGGGGAGGGAGAACCCCCGCGACAGCCCAAATTACCAAAAGCGGGCTGTTTCCGGAGACCTTTCTTCCCCGGAGAAGGGGGGAAATAGTCCTACCCGTGTCGTTCCCCGGAAGGCCAAGAGCCCCGACTACTGCCATCTCTCGGTATACCCTTGGGGGTCCCATTAGTTTAAAAAAAAATATATATTATAAACTCGCAAACCATTAAAAAAATGTTGCACGATCTAAAAAAAGAACCACGACAAAGCATGCGTCTCTGGAAGAAATTATATAATTTGTGTGATATTTATTTGTTTTTTTTTTTTTGTTTTTTAAAATACACTGCTTCTTCGATGTTTTTCTACAGTATATATAGTCTAAACTTTTTCTTCAAATAAACTTCCTCAAAAGTCTATGTTTTCCTGTCCTTATGGTAAACTTCACCATATATATATATATATTATAATATAATATATAATATATATATATATATAATATATATATATATATAATATATATATATATATATATATAATATATATATATATATATAATATATATATATATATATATATATATATATATATAATATAGTATTATATATATATATATATAATATATATAATATATATATATATATATATATATATAGTATAATATATATATATATATATAATAGTATATATATATTATATATATATATTATATAATATACTATATATATATATATATATATATATATATAATATTATATAATATATATATATATATATATATATATATATATAACCACAGTACATCAAAGTTCAGAGATTCGAGGTTTTCGAGACGTGTTACAGGAGTATTAATGTTTACATAGGCACATACTTCACCCTTCAGACGGAAATTATTAAATAAGTTATAGTTAGATATATTAAAAAGAGTTAAAGGATGAATTCTTATTTATGTGTCTCAGACAAGAGTAAACGGTTAGGGTTAAGTTAGAGAGGTGGTATTTCACGGATACAGTTAGAGTGTAAGCCACGAATGTTGGTAAAGTCAATAGAAAGCCCGCGCCTGCGCAAATCTGCTATCATACACACACACACACACACAAAATCAAAACAAAATGAAAACAAAAACAGACAAAAAACAAAATGTAAAAATCAAGATAAAATTGTTCATACACTAAAACGTAAATTTAAAAGTTCAAGTGCTAAACTTAGTTCAAAAACAAATTTTAAACAATGTGAAGATAAAACTCAAACTTAAATACTCTACTTTACTCTAATAAACAGTATTAACTTTGATAAAAACCCATGAGTATAGTAACATTATAAAAGAATAAAGTTAAAACTAGTACTTATCTTTTAAAACTCCTTACGTAGAACTTTAATAAATGAATAAAATGGCTTCTAAGTGTATTATTTAATAAAAATTTTAATTAAAACAAAATCAGGTTTAAAACACACACACACACACACACACACACACACACACACACACACGACACACACACGGCTTGCTTACGTTATTAGGACATGTCTTTTTCCACCCCACTCATCGGGACAGAAACGCATTTTAATTAAAACAAAATCACGTTTAAAACACACACACACACACACACACACACACACCACAAACACACACAACACACACACACACACACACACACACTTTCACTAATATACACCACTGAATAATAATAACAAATAAAATAAAGATAAAATTCTTTCACAGAGAGCACATTTAAATACGTTTTCACTCCACGAAGCCAATATAAATATTACAAAGAATGTAATATAATATATGAAAGGTTGAAAAAGAGAAGGTTAATGGAATGAAAAAGTAGTATGATCTATAAACGAACCGATCTTTATGAGACAAAGAACGGAACGTTTGTCTCCTTTACCACTCCGCCATCCATCCAATCAGCGTTCATATGGAATTTAAAATCTCGTTTTAAGAATTAAAAAGTCTCAAAATTTCCTTTGATCTTGAATATAATACTTAAAAAACAGAGAGGAATGTTTTAATTAGCGAGAGATAAGCGAGTTAATTGTGGTAGAAATTTTTTTTGGGTTAGCGATAGGGTTGGCCTAGCACTATAATTTCTGCACCGCACCATACCAGAGCGAGTGCACAACGCACCGCATTGTACCGAATCTCACTAAGTACTACACCGCACCGCACCAACCCTAGATAGTGGTAAAGAATAAGGACATTAGACAGTTAGGTAAAAACTGAAAATTGGTGAAAGTAAAGGAAAAAGAAATGCAGATTTTAATTTTAAAATATTTTGAAATGACTAAATACTAAGGTTGTGATTCTTGCAAACTTAACACTTCAAACTAAAAAAGTGCAAATAGGAAAGTAAGTGTTATTCAGGAATAGTAGTGTAAGAATAAATGCTAAAAGATGGGCATAACTTTTAAAGAGAAAGAAAGCAAAGGTAGGATCGAGATAATGAAAAGTTTTTTTTTATACCGCCATGTTTGTTGCTTTCATGGTTGTCTTTAAAGAAATGTTTTTAAAATTAAGGTTACCCTACGCCCCTTCTTTCCTGGACAAGTACTCGTTTTTTATCTTACCTATTTCATTATTATTCCTATCATTCACTTAAAAAGTTCGAAATTTAAATTACTATGACCTATTTGAATTGCCTCTGATGGAGGTTATACTCTACATCGCAAAATTTGCGATTTTCAAAAAAAAAAATAAAAAAAAAATGGCAGGGTTGGATTAAATCTTTGTTTCCATTATATAAACTTCATCAAAGATCTCTCTGCAAGGGTTTCATGTAATCCTCCGGGATTTAAGTTTAACCACCAAAGATCTTATAAAATATAATATATATATATATATATATTATAATATATATATATATATATATAATAAATATATATAAATATATATATATATATATTAAATATAATAGTTATATATATATATAACTAATAACTATATAGTATAGTATATATATATATATATATAATATATATATATATATATACATATAAAAAAAGAGAGAGAGAGAGAGATGAGAAGAGCAGTATATATAAAGAAATGAGAGAGAGAGAGAGGGGAAACCTTTACGTTTCCCTGTACAAAGTATACGTGGTCTATATTCATTACTCAGATAGCGTCAGAAGCAGCACTAAACCGCACATGCATGCCATCTACCACAGTGGCTTCCTCAGGAGGCGGCACCTTCAGGAAACCGTAACAGAGCATCAGTAACTGGTCCTTCCTCGTTATATATACTCATTCAGTGCACTAGGAAAAACTATCGTTATATTATTAGTATGCTTTATAACACCTAAAGTCGTTAGTAGCTTAGGTGAAATTTTTGAAATAGGAGGATAAAATGTAGTTGATACTCCATAGTTTCCAGGCTCTCATATTCCTTGCATACATGACACACACACGCCACCAAACTCACACACTCACACAAATTATATTATATATATATAATATATATATATTATATATAATATAATAATTATAATATTATATATAATTATATATTAATATATATATATATATATATATTAAATAATATATTATTATATACATTAATATATATATTATATATATATTATAATAAGTTGGTTTATAAACCAAGTAACTCCTCAAATCAAATTTTGAAAAAAGTCAATAAATGTTTATCATTTGAATACTTAATTTAAAAATACATTCTTATTAGAATTGTTTTTTATTATATGTGAAAGTTGCAATCGCGATTATCATTTCTTTCTTTGATTCCTCTTTCTCCTTTTTTTTCAAATTACTTATTAACTATCTTCCTAATTTTTACATAAACATTCAAATTTTCCTTACTCTCTTCAAGCCGAAACAAGAGATACGAAATTGAAATTCCTGTTGATCAGTTAACAAATAAGCATTATCAAATTATATAGCCAATATTTTATGAAAATACTGATTATATATATATATAATAACTATATATAGATATACCATACCTATTTATGACTGAACATTATATATTAATATAATACTTACTGTTAATATTCAATATATTATAAAGATACATCTATATGACAATAATTGTAAACTATAATATTTAAAAAATGTTGTCTTCATAACACTGATTGGCTGTTAGGAGCCTTCGATATTAAAAATACTCATATAGAATTCAAATCGGGTAACAACACTTATATACTAGTAAAAAATAAATATAAACCTCAAACAGTTCGATAGAGATATAACATTTAGATAGAGATAGGAAAGATAAATGATAGTAGTGAGGCTCAGAGAAATATTCAATGGGGGAGGGGGGGGAGGGATCTAGATAAGGGTGTACTTAAACGAATAGGGGATAGCATAGGCGCGAGATATATATGGAAAGGACAATAAATTGTGAAAGAGATTATCAATTATTCCAAAGATTAATAGATGATATAGATAGAAGATAGATAGTAGATAGATAGCCTATGAACATGACTTTGATATATATAAATAAAATAAGATAGGTAGATAGATAGTAGATTAGATAGATAGATAGATAATAAGATAGATAGACTAGATACATAGAGAGGAGAATAATATAATATAGAGCTAGATTAGAAGAAGTGTGATACGGATGATGAGAAGAAGAGAGGAAGATCAAAAGCGGAGGAAGAGAAGTAGATAAGATGAGAAAGAGAAGAGAGACTAGAGAGGAGAGTCAAAAAAGCGTGGAGGTCTCAATATCCTGTTAGAAATGTCAGAGATGGATACTGTACAAAGTTTGACATCGATGCATTATCACGGAAAGCAGAAACATTTAAAAATTATTTAGTTATTATTATATTATTATTATTATTCTTATTTATTATTATTATTATTATATATTATTTATTTTTTATTAAGTTATTTATTATTTATTCACTATGAATTCTCATACTTATTCAATTTATTGTTTGTTATTATTATTATTTTTCTTTTTATTTATTATGTATTATTATTATTATTAATCTAATTAATTAATAATTCTACCTAAATTCAATTTACTTCATCTAAAAATATCAGGAAGTAAGGTGTCTAATCTTTTTTCTTTCCTCCGCTTCTTATATATAACTCAGCCATACCCATATTACATATGGCCCCTTTCTTCGTAAAGTGTTTACCTTTTATATATATGAGCTAATGTAAGGATAGTGAAAAATTTGTTTATTGTTTTTTATTTGTTTTAATATATTATAAACAGAAATTCACTAATGTGGCAATAATAATAGTATAAAATTTGATAAAGCAATAAAAGTATGTATAATATATATGAGTATATTTTATATAAACGTAAGTTATATACAGTTAGATAAATATGAAATGAAAATGTAATCTCATATAACGCAATATCAGAAAAGCAAATCCTATAATCTCCATCTATAAATAATTATATAATATTATTATATATTATATTATATTACATATAATAACTAATATTATATTATATAATAATATATTATATATATATATAAATATATAATAAAAACACATACTAGATTATATAAATTGGATTATATTATTATATATGGTTTTATTAATAATTATTGTATATTATTATTTTATATTATATTATTATTTTAATTAATTAATAAATTATTTAACATAGCTAATGGAGGAATGTGGGATAATCAACATCGGGTAGTATGGCTGGTATCATCATCATTACATTTACATCTGCTTGAGGAAAGAGGGTAGTTATGCGGGTTCCGTAATTAGAGGGAGGGTAGAAGTTTCTAGCTTTATTTCAAGGGCTCGTACAAGTATTTTACAACGTCATATGTTTTGCATTGTTTGAAAGTGAGTTCTGTAACGCTCACGCACGACAGCTGAAGAACTGCACGGTTTTCAGGATCACCGGAGAGTATTCTAACACCTATGGGGGCCCTACAACGAGGCTGGTGTTGAGCATCTTCAGGTTTTTCGTACGAAAAACGGCGAACCTGTATTTCGTCCTTAGGAATGAAAATCCCCTCGAGTAAGGGGTTGCATCCTGATCCTCTTATAATTTCAGCTCTCAAATACGCCTTACGCCAGCATACGTTAGGGCGAGGGTAAGACTGCCATATATATAATAATAAAATATAATATTATATCATATTCAGTTTTAATATATTTATAGGTTAACATAATAGTTATTGGTGAATATAACTCACTATGGAACTCACATAATATACTATTAGGTATAGGGTATATATGACTAAATATTGAATGAGTGAGAATATCACATTTGTTTAGAGCAATATACATATAAATAAATGAAAGTAATTGTGGATGTGCTAGAAGTATAAATTAAGGTAATGTTTAAAACTAATAAGGGTGTGATATGTAAGAGGTGGAATGCGAGAATGAAAGTTGCCAAAATAATACATAAGAGTGTTGCTAATGATATTAACATCATATCCTGAATAGTTTCAAAG
>JABUQX010054192.1:50000-51678 GCA_015478945.1 Trachelipus rathkii | reverse complement strand
CCGATACTTTTTACTTGAATTTTATTTCTTTTTAATTTTAAAATTCAACATTAAATATTTCCACATATTTTATTTATATAGATGAATAAGGATTGTAGCTTTGAAACTTTCTTTTAGAACCATCCTTACTTGCACAAGGAGTGTGTACTGCAATTGAAGGAGGGGTCAAAGCGGGGCCCGGAGCTGCTGCAACAGGACAGTGGAGACCTCAGCAAAAAAAATCAGACCATCATATCTCCAGTCTATGTGAAACATATTTAAATAGAACGGAAGCTCTTGAGTTGCTTTATAAGTAAGTGTTTATTTTAAGTACAGGTTAAAAGTTGTGTGTCACAACTAACAGGTTAAAAAAAACTAACAGAATACAGTCCATGACTAGAAAATTTTCGAATTTGAAAAGCCAAGTTTCATTTGTTCTTATATAATTTCTCATCAAAATATTTTTGTTTCAGATCTGCTACATGAACATTGGGCGCTATTCACAATCTGTGGAGTCGAGTTTCTTTGTCGAATTCTGTCCTACTCTGACCTGATATAATGCAACTCCCCTCCAGAAGAAAAGTGACCGAGGGATCATCATGTCATATGCATAAGTAGGGAAGGCTGATTCTAACCAAACATTATGCAAGTAAGTTAGTTATGCGGCACAACCGCAGACAGTTGGAACTGGGAACAACAACAGGAGTTTCTGGGGATGACGGTTCACTGGATAAAGAAAGTTTGAAGAAGAGAGAGAGAGAGAGAGAGAGAGAGGAAGAGAGAGAGAGCGAGAAGAGGAGAGAGAGGAGAGAAGGAGAGAGAAAGAGAGATTAAGTAGAAGAGAGAAGAGAGAGAGAGAGCAGAGAGAGAGAGATGAGAGAGAGAGAGAGAGAGAGGAAGGCAGAAGAGAGAGAGAGAGAGAGAGCGAGAGACGCGAAAGAGAGGAGTAGAGAGATAGAGAGAGATGAGAGAGAGAGACGAGAGAGAAAGCGACAAGAGAAAGAGAAAGAGAAAGACGAAAGAAGAAGAAGAGAGAGAGAGAGAGGAGAGGAGAGGAGAGAGGAGAGCAGAGAGAGAGAGAGAGAGAGAGAGCAGAAGAGAGAGAAGAGAAGAGAGAGATACTTGCGTGTAGAGAGTTATCTGTTTCTCAGACCAGAACAGTCCTAGCCAACAATATACGGATATTCATCACAATTTGGGATTGAGCATAAGGTCAGTAAATATCAATATGAAAATAAAGTAATGGTGAAAAAAATTTATAACTCCAAATTAATAGGATCAGCTAAATTAAAACAAATTATATTCCAGGTTTCTGCATTACAACGGATATTTTTTAGATATTGAGATATAACGGTGCTAATTCTGTCAGTGCTTTCGGGTGATGCTCATACAGAACGTGTGAGAAGGGAAGAAGAACAGGCACCGATTGCAGAGATAGTGGTTAAGCGTGAAGAGGTGGAGCAAATTAGTTAGTGACACAGAGGTTCTGCAGACAAAACTCTCCAGCTAGAAAATCTGCTTAAAGAACATTATGCACTTAGCCCTATATTAAACATGCAGTTGCATTTCTACATATTAAAACATCTTGGCCTACTAAGCGTGTTTAATTTCTCGCTGGCCTCTCAGTTTCAGGATCGATATAATAGACACATTACCAAAGCCCAGGAATTGTGGATTGCCAAAAGCAGGAAAACTACAA
>JABUQX010054192.1:25000-37500 GCA_015478945.1 Trachelipus rathkii | reverse complement strand
ATATATATCTATACCTCCTATATTATATATATATATTGGAAACATGAATTTTATAATTTCTTTATTAATTAACTATTAACTTTTATGTAATTTTTTTAAGTGTGATTTTTTTTTTATTGTATTATATGTTCGTATAATTTGTTAAGCTACCTTACAATGAGTAAAGGATTTGATTACTTTTTATTTTATCCCTATATTAAATTTTCCCCACGATAGGATTGTGTACTGGTTAATTTAGCCTTATTAATCCTCTCAAAGGATAGAGGTTTTGCCCACTACTATATTAAAGTTTATATAATATATATATATATTATATATATATATATATAATATATATATATGATATTATATATATAGTATATATTATATATATATATAGTATATATATATAAATATATATATATATATATATAATATATATATATATATATATTATATATATATATATATATATAATATACTATATAGTATATATATAAATATATATATATATATATATAGTATATATATATTATTATTAATATGATATATAATATATATATATATATATATATATATATTATATTATATATATATATATATATATATAGTAATATATATTATTATAATTATATATATTATAAATATATATTATTAATATATATATGATATATATAGATTATATAATATATATATATAATATATATATATATATACGTGATTTAAATATAAACTATAGTACTATATATAATTATTATATATATATATATTATATATACTATGATATATATATATATATAATATATAATATATATATATATATTGATATATATATATAATATGTATTTTATATATGATATATATATACTATATATATCATAGTATATGATATATATATAATATATATTATAATATAAGAATTATAGTATATGTAGTAATATATATAATATAAAGTATATATTTTTATATATAATATATATTTATGTAATATATTATATTATATATATATTATATATATATATATATATATATATATATAATATATATATGGCTCAATACATATATATATTATAGTTATATATATATATATAATTATTATATATTTAATATATATATATAATATTAATATAATATATATATATTATATATTATATATTATACATAATATATATGGTCACTTCTCATATATATATATATAGTATGTATATATATATATTATATATATAATATATACTTATATATATATAATATATATTATATATATATATATAGTATAGATATATATATATATATCTTGTGTGTGTCTACGTGTGTTTAGGTTTGTTTGGTAGTGAGTGTCGTAGTGTGTATGAAGGTCTAGACGTATAGTCACCAAAATTATGCCATCATAGAAGCCTGTAACTATCGTAACTTAAACGAACATTTCAGACCAATCAGGTTGCAGAGAGGCAGAATAAACTACGAGTACTTTGTCTGGTTTTCAATTTCTTCTTCAATTTTAAAAACCATCTATCATCGAATCATAGCGGAGTTTCCCAAGCAATTTCAAGAGAGCCGTGTTCCGAGAGTTTTGAACTGACAGTACAATGGTGTACTGCGTTTATCGATATAAAGTTTATTATCTGTGTATAATGTACTATATTATAGTATATATATTATTATATATATATATATATTTATATATATATATATATATATATCTATATAGTATAGTATATATAATTATATATATTAATATATTTATAGTAATACAGTATATATATATATATTTATATATATAATATACTAGTATACGTAGTATATATAGTATATTCATATACTATATATATATATATCATATAATAATATAATAACTTATAAACGATATATACTATATAGTATATATATAGGTAGATATATATATATATATGCATATATATTATATATAAATTATATATATAAGTTTATATTAGTAGTATATATATATACTATATATAGTAGTATATATTATAATATAATGTTTTTTTTATTATTTTAAATTTTTTTTTAATATATATATCATATGAATATAATCTTATTTACACCATTGTTATATACAAATGAAAGTAATATCTCTTTACTAAAATAAGTTTTCCCTGTAAGATTAGTAAATGCCATAAACATTCGTTCCTTGCAACAGTTTCGTGCAAATATTTCGACCAGTTAGCAGGCAGTAGCTGAAAAGAAAGTGAGTCATAATATATATAATATTATATATATATATATTAATATAATATATATATATATATATATATAATATATAATGTATATATAATATATATAATATATATATATATTATATATTATATATTATATATATATAGATTATATATTAGTATATATATATATAGTACTATATATATATATAGTATAATTATATTATATATATTAATTTTTTTTAATAATTTAATTTAGTATATATATATAATTATATATATAATATATTAGTATATTTATATATATTATATATATAATATATAGATATATATATATATATAATATATATACTATGTATATATATATAATAATATTATATATAGTTATATATATATATAGTTATATATATAGTATATATATATATTAAAGTATATATATATATAATAATCATATAGTATATATATAGATAGTATATATATATAGTATATATTTATATATATATTATTCATGTATATACTACTTTAATAGTATATATATATATATGATATATATATGTATATAATGTATATATATATAATTTATATATATATTATATATTATAAATATCTATATATATATATATATTATTATATATTATATATATATATAGATAGTTCTTATATTACCATTACATAACCATACAGTACATACTATAACATTACATACAGTACAATCATACATACGATACCATAGCATCACATACATTACACTACACATATGATATATATAAGATATATATATATATATATTATATATATATACTATATGATACCCATATATATTATACTATATATATATATATATGATATATATATATAATATATATATGTTATATATAATTGTAGTATATTATATATTATTATATAATATATATAGATATATAGTATATATTACGTATATATATACTATATATATATATATATAGTATTTATATATTATAGTATTATATATATACTATTATAATACATACATACATACATACATAGCATAATAATACATACATACATACATACATACTATACATACATACATAACTACCTACATGACAAATACATACATACATACATACATACATTCATACATACATACAAACAAACTACTCAGCAAAATTAACGCATCATTGGAAAAAAGGAACATAGGTGACTGTTGAAACTACATTAAGGGTTAGTATATATGTTAATATAAAGAACATGGTTATGTATATGGGGGGGGAAATGTTATGACGGGCCGTTGGAGCCCACGGGGATCGAGCACACTGTTCCATATGTCGAGTCAGCAATACTGCCAGGTAATAGCCGTGTAATGGGTACCTCTATATCTGTGTAATGTGTTCCTCAATTCCTTGTGTGGCCTCCCCTTGCCCGGATGACAGCTTCACAACGTCGAAGCATATTGGAGATGATATCCTATATGGCGTCCTGTGGCAGCTCCTCCCATAAGCGTAAAACCGTGTTGCACAGTTCAATAAGACTTTGTGGCGGGTGCTCTAGCAGTTGCAGCCGATTTTTCAGTATATCCAAGACATGCTAGATGGGGTGAGATCCGGACTGTAGGAGGGTCAGTCTAACAAATTCGGACCATCTGGAGATAGTTTTCAATTCACCGTGCAGCGTGCAGCTGTGCATTTTCCTGCATGAAGGCAAAGGTTTCACAGAAGTAGGGGACAAATGTCCGTGATGTATCGTGGGCCTGTTAGTGACCCCCCATCGAACACGTGTAACCCCGTACGCACCGTGTACTATATTCCTCCCCAAAAAATTACCGACCCACCACAGTAGTTAGTATCTGGTGCATAGTGCATGCCACGGATCGTTCATTACGTTGCCTGTAGACTCTGGAATGTCTGTCGAGGTTGAACAGATTGAAGTGGGACTCGTCCGTAAATAGAACATGTGACCAATCCTCCTGCTGCCAATGCAACTGTTGGCGAGCAAACCGCAACCATTCTGCACGGTGGTCCCTAGTGACTGAGGACCTTCTAGCGGCCCTCCGCAGGTGGTACCCATATTCTGCGAGGTGTCGGCGAATGGTTTCTGCGCTCACACGGGTACCAAGCACAATCTGTACTTGGATTTGATGGTCTCGTGGTGTGGCATGACGATCATGGCATGCCCTCAGAAACAGATATCTGTCTTCGACAACCGTGGCGTGGTCATGTGTGGCTTCGTAAATCTATACCACTCTTGCAATGGTGGTAAGGGCCATATCCCCGACCATCTGTTCGGTTGCAATTTAGCGATGTAATATATGTAGGTGTATATAGGTAAGTAAGTACACCTACCGGAATATTACGTTATATATTTATCTGAGGTATAGAATTATCGCATATATAGTTGGCCACACCACCTCATATCTTAGCTTAGTAACAGTGTTATGGATTGCCACACACATTATAATCGCGTGATCATAAACTGAATTATTAATTTGAAAAATATATATATATTATATATTTAAGTATGCAACTTGTGCCACAAAATGTATACACCCGAGGCTTAACCACGTTGAGGCAAAGGGTGACCGATGCGAGAGCCCTCAGTACCATGTGGAAGGGTAGGCGGGCTTCTTTTGCATATTACCTGTTGATCATGATTATTATGTAACAAATCCAAACATGTGACGTATCAATTTCATTGGTTCGACCTTTTGAATCATTATTTATTTGCTCTTTATTGTATTATTTTAATTGCTTTTTCAAAGCCTACTCTAATATAATCATTCATCCGTAATTAGCTCAATTACCCAGCGCTATTATTATCATCATCATTAAGGGTTGATGTATTATATTGATTATTATTATTAGTTGTAATTGTAAGGTTTCTAATAACCTAATCTAACCTAATTAACACTGCACTGACGCGTTTATTTTATTGTATTATGATATGTCTCGCCGACCTTATTATTATTATTTTATTTATTATTATCCTACTAAATTATTTTGTCTTATTATATTATTATGATTATATGAGTATGATTACTTGTCAAATTAATATTTATTAATTTATCTGATATTTATTAATTAAATTATTTAAAGTTTTATTTTTATTTATATTTTTTTAAATTTGATTATTAAATTATTATTTATTTTATAAATTTTTAATAAATTGTTATATTAATTAAGTTATGTCAATAACCTTCGGCGTATTATTTTAAAAATATTATTATTATTATATTAATATAATATATTAAATTAATTATAAATATTTATTATTATTATTATTATTAATTTATTATATTATTTTATAAAAAATATTTTTGAAATTTATCATGTATTCCTCAGATTCATCTGCTAGAATGATCCTTTAATATAAAGTTATTGAAGCACAAATATAAATTACATATGAGTTAAATAAAGAAAGTAATAAATACTTTTTTTGACACAAAATTCGAAATCAGTACAAAAGTACTAAATAGCCATACTTATCTATATTTTTACCATTTAGCTTAAACTAATAAAATTGTATGTAGTTATGCTAAAAGATTGATCAGTAGGATTATATATTTAGGATTCACCCACAAAATCTAATATATATGGAAAATAATGAAATAATATATTAAGAAATATAAGTTACAGTACTGGCACAATTTGAGCGGTCAAGGATGGCACGGTAAAAAATCTTATGAATTTTTCAACTGTGATTATTTTTATCGACGTGATTTTTTGTTCTATTGTTTTAAAAATCCCTTACTTTTCTTCCTTAGGCAAGGTATATTTTATTGAATAATATCTTATATTACTATATATATATATATATATTTTTTAAGTTTTTGTAGATAAATTTTAATTTTTATATTAGTGAATAAAAAATTTTTTACTAAAATAAGAAATAAAAATTTATAGATATATAATTTTGAGTTGCAAATCATTGCGCATTCAATATTTTTCTTATACATTTTTATAAAAAATGTTCAAAACAAAAGGATCATGTTTCAAACATGTTTCTTTTATTTTAGTGATGTGATAATATATTTTATCATTATATTACAAAATAACACTTACTCTTTAGTGCTGCAGTTACATTGTGTCATATAACTATAAGCCCAATTTTATAAAGTATGTGTTGAACTCAGATAATATTAGGGTATCACTAGGGTTAAAAAATTAAATATCTATAATCGAACTATAATAAAAAAAATTTGTTTAACAAATTATTATTATTCGCATGACGACTAACAATTCTTATCATAAAAATCCAATATATAACCCAAAAAATCCTAAAAATTCAAAACTAAATTTTTTTTCAAAAAATATCTCCATAAAAATCTATCTAAAAATGTTTTACCCACAAACTTTATTTTTTAAGTTACCTTATCTTTCAAGTAGCTATATATATTATTAGCAGTAAAATTCCCATTTTCTTTTCTTCAATGCAAATTAAGCTTTTTTACCTTTAATTTTTATTTATTAAAAATATTTAATTTAATTTCTAAATTTCTTATACTTTCTTATAATTTGACATATTTTAATATAATTGTAATTTAGTAAGTATATAACTAAATCAATATATTTTGAAAAAAATTGTTAAATACATATCATCTAATTTATTAATGACGGTACATGATAAAGTCATAAAGTCATATATATATAATATATAATTATATTATATATATATATATTATATATTAATAATATATTATTTATATATATTATTATTTATATATATTATAAGTATATATTATATATATAATATATATATATATATATAAATATTATATATATATTATATATTATAATAATATATTATATATATATATATATAAATATATATATATATATATATATATTAATTATATATATATAATATATATATATATATATATAATATAAATATAAGGTAAAACCAATAGTTATAATGTGCCCAACACAAACCTTATGGAATATCTCTTTTTACATATATTTTATTATAAATTTGAAATTATTTATAGATTAGATCATAATAAGTATAAATGAGGTATTTGCAATAGAGCCGTAAACGTTAAAAGATGAGAGGCCAATTTCAACATTATAAACACTAACATAACTAACATATACTAATATATAAATACTACGGAGTTATATAATGGTTTATTATTGATAATATATTGACTATATACTATGATAATCTCTGTTAAGATTATCTATATTGATAATAAAAACTCTATGTAAATGATTACAAAAAGGGAGTATATTAATAGTTTTTGAATATTTTAAATTTAATTATAGTTATTAGATAATAGTATTATATTATATTATGGATATTTATATTTAATTAATACTTATAGTATATTATAATAATAGTATATTATGATATTAACTTTAAATGATAATTATAATTCTTATAATATTTATACAAATCTATATTATATTAATTAATTAAATATTTCATTAATATATATAATTTAAATTAATTTCTATTATCCATGTTATGCAATAGAGATAATGATTTATCCTAATATAAATAATTATTTTATTTGTTAAAATCCATATTAAACTATGAAAAACCCCGTCACAATAAAACGTTGTTGAATAGAAAAGTGTATACAACTAAATAATAATTATGTATTTTAATTATATATTATTAAACTTAATATATATAATTATATATATATAATAATTATATATATAATATTAATATATATATATATAGATATAATTATATTTATATAATATAGTAATATATATATATTAATATTATTTAATATATATATATTAATAATATAATATTATACATTATAAATATAATATATTAATTAATATATTATGATATATATATTATATATATATGATATATTATAGTATATATAGATATATATTATTAAATTATATAATATAATTATTTATAACTATATATTATATCAAATTATATAATATATTATATATATATATATTTATATATAATATAATTTATATTAATATATAATATATATGATTATATTATAATATATTAATATATATATGTATTAATATATAATATACCTATATATATTATATAATATATATTATATATATATATTAATAATAATAATATATAATATATATATATATATTAAATTATATAATATATATATTTATTAACTTATTATTTATATATATATATATATATATATATATATATATATATGTATATATATATATATATTAATAGTTAATATATTAATATATATATATATATATAATTAATATATAATATATAATATATTAATATATATATATATAATATTAATAATAATATATATATATTGATTATATATATATATATATTATAAAATATATAATATTATTATAATATAATATTAATATTAACAAATTACTATATATAATATATATATAATTATATATATTATATATATAATATATTATATTATAATATAGAATATATTATATATTAATTAGATATTATAATATATATTATATAATATATGCAGTAACAAATACCGGGCATATCTTTCTATATCAGTACTATATATCGTATAAAGAAAATTTCTTAATATATTAATAATATATGATACTGTATATATTTTTAGTTTAATAATATAATTAATTATAATATTATAATATATATATAACTCTATTAACTTAATATATATATATATATATATATATTTAATATATATATATATATATAAATAATAAATAAAAATTATAAAATTATAATATTATATACTAATATAACTAAAAAAATAATCTTTTTAAAATATAAACTTTAGAAAAATGCCTAAATTTGAAATTTATTTTAAGATTGACACACACAATTATAATATATATTATAATAATAATGTAATTCTTAATAGTTAATGTAATAGTTAAAAATAAAAGAAATAATGGACTATTATATTAAAATTTATTGAAGAAAGACAATACATTAAATAATACTTTTGTTACAGCAATTATAACTAATTAAACTTCTTATTAATAAATATTTATATATACTTTAATAAATATATATATCACAAACACTTCTCTACAAAAATTATATTAAATTATTTAAAATGCTTTATAATACTCTAAATAAACAAAAGTTATTCATAAAACGTCATATTAAATTACTTATTTTTGAAGTTTTTATTATTAAATACTAAATATATATAAATAATAAATATTAACAATCAAATTAATTTCGGAAATCTCTCTCGTGGGAGTGTAAAAACATTATTTTACAAAAGTCTTTGAAAGGCTAGTTAATCCAATTTCAAAATAAACTGTCAAGTTTTGGTTTTTAAAAGTATATGACTTCAGATCTAATCTTCTAGACAGTGATATAAGAACGCATAAACTCTCTATAAACTTTTAAAACTATACTGTGAAATAATGAGATTCGTGATTATATATTTATACAAACATAATTTCAAATATAAGTATTTCAAAAGTATATCTATTAAATCATTTATTATCTATAGAGACTAACTTTCAGGATAGCACATATAGATACCTAGTTAGCTACTAATATAACAGTTAAAATAAATGTACTTAAAATCTACTAAATGAGTGGTGAGTTGCAAAAAATTTTAACAACCACTAAGCGTTTTCTACTCAGAACTAATATAATAAGAAAATACATAGTTCGTTGAGTTAATGTTGTTTCTTGAAATTTAATTTATATACATTAAACAAGGATTATAGAGTCGAACCAAGTTATACTAACCGTAGTGAGAGAGCCGAGGTTTTAAATATATGTAATTGAATAACCACCACATAATAATTACTAAATAATTAATACTTAATAGTTATTTACTCTTACTCTGAATTATTTCTGTCTCTTCAAAGCTAAATCATTAAAACTCACTATTAATATTATAAAACAACACATAATTATCACTACACCCTTAAATTACTCGTTAAATGTATAATTAATCTCATGAAAAAATCCTTAAGTGTAGATCTAAAGTATAAATACACTTACGCAACCAATGACAATAGAAAAAAAAAATAATAACTTAAATCTTATATTAAATGTTTAAATTCGAGTATAACTTGACTTTGACAAATCCAATAACTTTCTATCGTTTTAGTGATAAATTGATAAAAATTAACACAATCCAATATTATTATTACAAAGAGGTTTTGAAGCTCTTCTCTGTAAGCCTTGTGAATATTATTGTCTTTGTTTGAAATGATTTGGAAAAGAATATTATATCCATCTATATACTTATAATAATGTAAGGCATGATAATTTGCCAAATAATATATAAAGTAAAGTATGCAAAGAAAGTAATGTTTATGTTTTTTATTTAAATTTGTATATATGTATATGTATGTATATGTTATGTATGTATTTATAGTAAGTATAATGATATATTTGTATTTGTATGATGTATATATGTATGATATGTATGTATGTAATATATTTATATATATTTAGTATGTATGTGTATGTTAATGTATGTATGTATGTATGTAATGTATTTATTGATATTGTTATTTTTCGTGTTCTGTAAATATGGTCTTGCATTGCAAGTGTATTGTAATTTAGTATTGTATATATGTAATATATATATATTATGATATATATATATATTATATATATTAATATATATAATACTATATAATATAATATATTAATATAATATAATTATATATTATATATATATGATATTAATATATTAATATTGATATATATATATATATATAATGTGAGACGTAATTAATTAATCGAAATTTACTTAATACTATATATATTCTATAGAAAAGTATTAAATATCTGGTCATGATCAGGGCTATCATTAAGTATGCTAGGGTGTATGCCCCTCGGCGAGCGCAAATGGGGATTTGACCATCTGGATGAATGCATATATTTCTTAAAACTCGGAGAAAATTCGCGTAAATATCTATTCTCGTTATGGAAGTAAAAACTACGTAGAACAATTATCTAGACTCGACAATGTCTATTAAACGTAATTCTAACACGGGAACATCTCTTGATTACTTCTCCATATGTCGGGCGCGTAGCCTACCATCGAATCTGAAAAAAATTATTCATTTATTTATAATTTATTTCGATCGAGTTTATGATGATGATTTCAAAATCGCATAATTGTACCTAATTATTCTTTTAAGATATTTTAATTCTTACAATTATCTAATTACCCAAGAAAGACTAGCTATAATATTATTAGATTTTATTTTCAGTTCTTTCGTATATACCTTATTATCTATTTATATTAAATAGAAAACTTGTAATATATTGAGCGGTATATATGATATGCATAATTTACTTTACTTAGAGTATACCATTAAAAGATTATTCATGTTATAAATGATTTTATTACGAAGACAGCCTACTATATATATAGTTATAGTATATATATAGTTGAGGTGAATATATGATTAATAGGTTATGTTGCCTTTATAGATATATTGGTTATAATATATATCTAAACAATGTAGAATGTTAGGGGATACAAGATATTAGTACATATTACCCTAATATATTATATACTATATATATGTATATATATATATATATATTATAGTTATACTATTATATATAATATATATATATAGTATATATAATATATATATATAACTTATATTACATTTTATGAAATCTCATAAGTGAAAAGCCAATTTGAAATATATTGTTTAGGGATGTTAATGGTAAGTATATATTATAGAAATTAAAATAAGTTTTATTGTATATTAATATATAATAGATATAATATTATATTATTGAATATTTAAATTAATTCTTTGTTATATAAAAAATATAAATTTAAACTATAAATTTGCCCTCAACTATACTTTCATGTAAAAGAGTCCAGTAATTTTTAGTAGGCGGATAATAAGGGTCTAATTATAATCAGTTATATATCGATAATTAGTTTGATTTATATATGCCTACTTCTGCACAATTGGTCGAGGAAATGCCAAAGAGAGAATACAGAAATCACATACTTTACTCTAGGAATGGTCTTCTAAACATTAAACAGACCAAACTACCACTATGTTATATAAGTGCTACATATTACTATTAGTATATATCCAATTTGATGTCACTATTTAGGTCACATAGTTAACCATTCCATTAAGTAGGCGACTGTGAAATTTATATATTATAATATAAAATTTGAGTAAATAAAATATAAAAAGTATAAAGAAATTAAATAAAATATAGATACTTTTAAATTTATGTAAATTATTATTATGTCTAAGTTTTATTTATTTATAATTATTCATACTGCAGACTGTGATAATTGTTCTTATTTAATATATATTATATTTAGTAATAATAGTAAAAACCGTATATATAATTAAAATATCTTGTGTTGGGTTAAGAAAAGGTGTGTGAATTACTGTATTGTAGGTAATGATCAGCTATCTTATATATAATATA
>JABUQX010054192.1:0-22500 GCA_015478945.1 Trachelipus rathkii | reverse complement strand
AATGGTTTCAGAACCATCAAGAAAAATAAATAAATAAATAAATAAATAAAATTTCTTATTCTTTTTGTTTATAACTTACAAATTTACGTTTTTACATACCCTAAAGCAGTAAATCAGTAAATCAGCAAATCATACCACCATCCAACCACCCTCCTGTCCAGTTGTGATCTATTGATCTATTGATCTATTGATCTATTGATTCAAGTCAAATTTTTTACTAAAATTGTCATGTTTTACATACCCTAAAGCAGTAAATCAGTAAATCAAACCACCATCCAACCACCCTCCTGTCCAGTTGTGATCTATTGATCTATTGATCTATTGATTCAAGTCAAATTTTTACTAAAATTGTCATGTTTTACATACCCTAAAGCAGTAAATCAGTAAATCAAACCACCATCCAGCCACCCTCCTGTCCAGTTGTGAGCTATTGATCTATTGATCTATTGATTCAAGTCACATTTCTAGTATCATTCTGGATAAACATAACATAAAAACAAATTCTTTAAACACTAATCAACGAATATATGCTAACGTAACAAAGTTTTCACATTAATAAAGATTACTTAGCATCATCTGAACTATGAATATATTACACAACGATATACCTGACACGCCTTAAACATGAATAAACTGTTAACGTTAACAAAGTTCCACACTTAACACCAGTAAAATAACTAACATAGCATACAAAGACGCAACCTATTCACACTTTTTCTAACATTTCGCTGATATTTTTACATTAACATAGTAACATTTAACAAAAATTTATCACAACCGTGTGTAATTATCATACAGACACAGCTTTCATTAACCAAGAGTATCTAAAGCAACACATCACATCCCGAGAGAAAACCCATTGGGATGCGCCCCTTGAAAGGGTGTGAATCCTGAGAGGGAGGATCACCCCGAATGGGTGTAAGCGGGCATTACCCCTCCGAAGGAGGGGTAAGGCCTCAGCCCGAAGGGCTGAGGCCCAAAACCCGCTTACACCCCTTCGGGGTGATCCCCCCTCTCAGGATTCACACCCTTTCAAGGGGCGCATCCCAATGGGTTTTCTCTCGGGATGTAATGTGTTGCTTTAGATACTCTTGGTTAATGAAAGCTGTTTATTCGTAAGTTAGGTACGTTATGTTAAATATTACTATGACTATGCGAAATTAACACTGATTTGTTAGAGAAATGATGAGTTTTGTAAGATATTTAACAATTAGGAGACGAATGATGTGTTTAGAAACGTGAGCCTGTAGGTTTAAGATGTGTTGAAGTATGTTAGTTGCCCGAGAATTTTGCTGAATGTCTACGTTTATTTCATGAGTCAAATGATGTTATACTCAGACGGTGACAGTTTTGATAGATGTGTCAATTCAATAGTCAAGATACTGGTACTTTGATAAGATTGGTCACTTTTTTAAGGGATTTGTAGATAATACGTCTTTACCTGTTGCTGATATCGGGAAAAGTGGACATATCGAATTTGTTTATGACCTGTTAAGCTACTTTACCTTTTGACAAGTAGGAATTTTCAGGATGGTTAGTGGATTATCATACGGGAGGTTATGTTAGGTTGCATTTGTTACATTATATTCTTAGTTCAGGTTATGATATGTTAGCTTTATTTGATGCTAGAACTTTGTGCGTAAGCAATATTCGTAGGTCAGGATATAAAGAACTTATTTTTCTGTTATGTTATCAAAATGATACTCGAAATTGACTTGGATTCAATAGTTTCATAGACAGGTGGGATGGGTAGGGACTGCTGGGATGGATGGTTTGATTTCGATTTACGGATTTATTGCTTTAAAATCAGTAGAACTAATCGCGCTTTACTTGTGATATTTTATCAAAGACATTATTTTTATGTTATGTCAGGATAAAATTTTCGTTATTTTATTGTTATGTTTGGTTAAAACTTTTTGGTCTGTTGCAATTATTGGGGATTATGAAATTTAGACGAGGTTATGATGAAATTTTTTGTTAAATATTACGAGTTAGTAAAAAATTCGGTACGTTACATATATATGTCGTTGTTCAGTATATGATATAGACAGGCGTTATGCTAAATTTTTGTTAAACATATTACGATGTTTATGTAAATTAACATTGTTATGTTAAAGATATGCCTGAAAAAGTGGAATAGGTTACGTTTTTGTACGAGGTGTTAGGTACTTTACTGTTGCTAAGTGCGGAAGTTTGTTACATGTTAGTAGTTTATTTCGTACGTATGGGTGTTATGTTTGTCGTTTACATATATTTCTTAGTTCAGCGTTTATTTATGTTTATCTTTTATTAATGTAAAAACTTGTTACGTTAGCATATATTGAATGGTTTACTAATATAAAAAAACTTATTTTTTGTTATGTTATCGAAATGGATACTCGAAATATGCCATGAATCAATAGATCAATAGATCAAAGGTCATGGTGGGAGGGTTGGGTGGTTGGATGGTTTGATTACTGATTTACTGAATTTACTGATTTACGCCTTTAAAATTCAGTAACCTATGAAAAATTTACTATGAATATTTTATCAAAGAACTTTTATTTTAAGATTGGATAAAACTTTGTATGTTTACAGTTATTCGTTGGTCTGTGAATTAGACAAGGTTATTATAAATTTTGTTAAATATTACGATGTCAATGTAAATAACGTTAATATGTTAGAGTATGCTTGGAAAAAGTATGAATAGGTTACTTTTTGCATTGCAATGCTAGTTACTTTACAGGTGTTAAGTGTGAAACTTTTTTGTTACCTGTTTATTAGTGCGTAGAGTTGTGTTTAAGATTTCGTTGTACATTATTTTCTTCGTTCATATGATGCTATGTTAGCTTTTTAATGTGAAAAACATGTTATTTAGCATATAATTCGCTTGTTAGTATATAATGAACTCATTTTTGTGCTATGTTTATCCGAAATTGTACTCGATATGTGACCTGAAATTCAATTAGTGTTAATTAAAATTACCAATGATATGTTAGAGATATGCTTGAAAAAAGGTGTGAATAGGTTTACGTTTTGTACGAAGTGTTAGGACTTTATGTGTAAGTATGGAACTTTGTAATTTAGTAGTTTATTCGTGCTTAAGCTGTGTTGTTAGGTTTGTCATTGTGCATTATATTCCTAGTTCTGGTAATGTATGTGTTAGCTTTATTAATGTGAAACAATTTACGTAGCATATATTCGTTGGTAGTTATATAAAGAACTTATTTATGTTACTATGTTTATCGAAAATGTACTCGATATTGACCTTATCATTAGATCGAAATTATCAAAAGGCGATGGACGGATGGTAGAGAGGCAGGGAAGGGGAAAGGGAGGTTTGATTTACTGATTACTGATTACTGATTTACTGCTTTAATTCGGTAAGCTATTACACCGATTACCGTGATTTTTATTCATAGAACTTTTTATATTGTTATGTTTGGATAAAACTTTGTTATTTTAGTAGTTGGGATAAAAACTTATGTTTGCAATTATTCGTTGTGGGATTATGATATTTAGGTAGGGCTATGGCAAAATTTTTTTAAAATGATTTACTATGATAATGTAAAAAACTTTGTTAAGTCGTTGATTGTATGATAATTAATCGGACAAGGTTATGATACATTTTTTGCTAAATGTACTGTGTCTTTTAGATTAACGTTAATATGTAGAGATATGCGTGAAAAGTATGATAGGTACGTTTTGCATGCAGATGTTAGTTACTTTCTGCGTTTCTAAGTGCGAACTTTGTTTAATGTTAACAGTTATTCGTTGGTCTGTGTGTAGGTTTGTTGTTGTGCATTATTTTCTTAGTTCATGTTACGCTATGTTAACGCTTTATTGATGTGAAACTTATGTTATGGTAGCATATACTCGTTGGCAGTATGATAATCGGACAAGGTATTGATACATTTTTTGCTAAATGTTACCTGTGTCAGTGTAGATTAAATTAATATGTAGAATAATGCCTTGTTGAAAAAGTAGAATAGTTACGTTTTGCATACAATGTTAGTTACTTTACTGGTTTAAGTGTGGGAACTTTGTTCATGTTAACAGTTTAGTCGTGTTTAAGGTGTGATAGGTTTGTACTTATTCTTAGATTCATTGTACGTTATGTTAGCTTTATGATGTGGAAACTTTATTACGTTAGAGTATATTCGTGGATCAGTATGATAATTAACAATGTTTTGATAATTTTATAGTAAAATATTACCATGTTAATTATAATTTAACATTGTTATGTTAGAGAATGCTTGAAAAAAAAAAAGTAAAGAATAGGTTACGTTTTGGCATACCATGTTAGTTACTTTACTGGTGATAAGTGTGGAACTTTGTTATGTTCAACAGTTTATTACGTGTGTAAGTTGTGTTAGGGTTGTCTTTGTACATTATTTCTTAGTTCTGTTACGCTATTTAGCTTTATGATGTGGAAACTTTATTACGTTAGAGTATATTCGTTTTTCAGTAGGATAATTAACCAATGTTGTGATAAATTTTAGTAAAATATTACCATGTTAATATAAATTAACATTGTTATGTTAGAGATATGCTTGAAAAAGTAAGAATAGGTTACGTTTTGCATACAATGTTAGTTACTTTACTGGTGTTAAGTGTGGAACTTTGTTAATGTTGACTGCTTATTCGTGCATAAGGTATGTTAGGTTTGTCGTTGTACATTATAATCGTAGTTCAGTTGATGCTATGTTTGCTTATTGATGTGAAAAACTTTTGTACGTTTAGAAGATATTACTCCACTACTGTATGATAATTACACACGTTTGTTATGATAAATTTTGTTAAATGTTACTAATGTTAATGCAAAATATCAGCGAAATGTTAGAAAATGTAATAGGTTGCGTCTTGTATGCTTGTTAGTTTTTACTGGTGTTAAGTGTGGAACTTTGTTAACGTTAACAGTTTATTCATGTTTAAGGCGGTCAGGTATATCTTGTTAAATATATATTTCATAGTCAATGTGCTATGTAGATCTTATTAATGTTGAAAACTTTTTACGTTAGCATATATTCGTTGGATTGTATGATAATTATTGTTATGTTAGTGTTTATCCAGAATGATACTCGAAATGTGACTTGAATCAATAGATCAATTATCAATAGCTACAAACTGGCAGGAAGGTGCCTGGATGTGTTTGATTTACGATTTACTGCTTTAGGGTATGTAAACTGTACAATTTTAGTAAAAAATTGACTTGAATCAAAAGATCAATAGATCAATAGATCAATAGATCAATAGATCATAGATGCAATAGATCACAACTGGACAGGAGGGTGTTGGATGGTGATTTGATTTACTGATTTACTGCTTAGGGTATGTAAAACATGGACAATTTAGTAAAAAAAATTGACTTGAATCAAATAGATCATAGATCAATAGATCAATAGATCAATAGATCAATAGATCAATAGATCAATAGATCAATAGATCACAACTGGACAGGAGGGTGGTTGGATGGTGGTATGATTTACTGATTTACTGATTTACTCTTTAGGGTATGTAAAAACGTAAATTTGTAATTATAAACAAAAGAATTAAGAATTTTATTTATTTATTATTTATTTATTTATTTATTATTATTTTTCTTGATGTTCTGAAACCATTATTTTCGAAATCTACAGACTTGATAACATATATATAAGACACCAACATTGTTTTTATACGAATGTTTATTAACTCGGCACCGCAGCAGCTCCAGCACCGGTGCCGGAGCCAACTCCTCAGATTCCAATACCAACTCTTTCAAGAAATTACACTCTGAATCTTCTCACCAAATTTCAGCCTTATACGATCAATTTAAATTTTATGGGGTGTGGTCCCCCTTCGGGTGACCCATGGGGACGTAACCTCATCTACGTTGAGGATATGTCACCACCTAACACCCCTCCAAATTTCAGCCCAATACGATAAGTTCTCAGAGGTTGGCTGGCAATCGAAATCGGAATCAGAACCGGATTGCGAAGAAGGAACCGCGGCGGAATGCAAGTCGGAGTGCGTAAAGAAAACATTCCTTGGCAGGAATCGTTTTTCGACTCAGAATTATTCCCCTTCGGGAATCGATTCTTCAACGTAATAATAATAATAATAATAATAATAATAATAATAATAATAATAATAATAATAATAATAATAATAATAATAATAATAATATGTGTGTGTGTGCGTGCGCGCGGCGCTCTCTCTCTCTCTCTCGCTCTCACGCCGCTCGAACACCTGGGCGATTGACCCGAACTCGTTTTAAGCCTAATCTCACCCGCTCAGAGCCCCCAACAAGGGCGTAAGCGCAATATTTCGAGCGTGCGGGATGCGGCGGAGTACCGGCCCTATATACATCTACCGAGCGTGTGAAAGACCCTTTTCGAGCATTTAACCCACACGTAATTAGTATTCCAAGTTTTGAAAGCTAACCTCTTATACTTTTTTCGAGAAATTTAGGTTAACGGTCAGGATTGGGTAGGGATACTAATATATATATATTATAATATATATATTATATTATATCTTCTTCTTCGTCTTCTTCTCTTCTTTTCTCTTCTATTATTGCTTTCTTATTCTTCTTCTTCTTTTTCTTTTCTTTTCTTTTCTTTTCTTTTTCTTATTTCTTTATCATTTTTCTTTTTCTTTCTATTACTTTTTTCTTTTCTTTTTCTTTTTTTCCCAATCTCTTCTTCTTTTACTACTTCTACTTCTTCTTCTTTTTTCTTTTCTTCTTTTTTTTTTTTTTTTTATTTTTTATTTTTCTTCTTTTTTTTCTTTATTTATTTTTCCTTCATCCTCCCTTTTGCATTGTTTTCTTTTTTCCATAATTATCTTATCTTATCTTATTTTTTTAGGTGAGTTACCTTATTCTTTTTCATTTTTCTATTACTTACTTGATCATATCTTATTTCTTATCTTCTTATTACTTCTTCCTATTACTTCTTTTCTTCTTTCATTTACTTCTTCTTATCTTCTTCTTCTTTCTATCTTCTTCTTATTACTTATTTTATTCGTGTTAATATATCACGTTATTTACAATACTGCTCTTGCTTACGATATTTTCTTTCTATATCGTATAATTACCTATTATAAAGATAATTTTTACATGGGGGTGTGAATTTTGAAAGAGATCTATGAAGAGCCTCAAGGAATTTTGTTATCAATAAATAAATTTACTCATGAGAATAAAAAAAAAATGTTGGGAAAATTTTTCAATTATATATTGAGAAATATCAATTAAGATATATAAATATATCTATATATATTATAATAATATTAATATATCTAAGGTATCTAATATATCTAAATATATATATATATATATATAATTAATATATATATAATATTAATATTAATATATTATATATATATTAATATATATTAATTTAATTATATTATATAATATTATATATAATTTAATATATATTAATATACTATATATTATATTAATATTTATATATATAATTATATAATTAATATTATTATATATATTAATTATATATTATTATTATAAATATATATATATTATATATATTATATATATATTATATATATATTATATATATTATATATATATTATATATATTATATATATATATATATATATATATATAAATATATAAATTATATATATATATATATATATATATATATATATATATATATATTAATATATTATATATTATATAATATATTATATATATATATATAGTAATTATTATATTAATATAATAATATATATATAATAATTATATATATATATATAATCAATGAGCGTCATCGTATATATATGTGGTAGGGGAATTAAGGTATGGCCATTATGGCCCCACCCTAGGTTTTTTAATCATTTTATATAACGTATTTTCCCACAATGTAATTTGTATTTTAAGATAATCTCCACACGGGTTTGAATAACTTTCTTATATATTATATATATTAATATATATATATATTAATATATATATATTAATTAATATTATATTAATATAATATATATATATATTATATATATTAATTATATATATTAATATAATACTCTTATATAAGATACCTAGGCAATAGATTAACGCTGCAAGGTGAAGTTATAGCCAGGTAAATGTTTTCCAAATATTATTTGTGTATCTTTGTGGTACTGATAATAAGTTATAATCATCATTATTATTTATCCATCCCCTCTTTATACATGGCAGGGCTAATATGTAGCTCTCCTTCTTTACTCGAATCTAATAGGACATACGATTCGAGGTGGTAATTGCATTCTTCTCGAGAATTAGTGTAGAAGTTTAAAATCGTGAAGATCTTTCTCGATAAGGTAGTTCTTCCATAGGTAATATATTATTTAACTGTAATGATAAGGTTATGTTGGGATAATGCGACCCTCGAAAACAATCATGGCAGAGTGTTGGCTAGAGCAGACGTATTGAGAGTTATATAATATAATATGAGATAAAGATAAAGCCGATTATCGCCGGATTCAAGAGATTTCTGTGGGGTACCCTGATAGATTTATAGTACCGCTTAATATTTGAGACGCTCTCTCTCACTTGTTGTCTATCTCCAGACTACTCCGATTGTTTGCTTTTTGTATAGAAATATGATGAGGCTCAGTGATTAGGCTTATGTCTTAAAATTTACGCTGAATTAAGAAATACTAGGTAGTGTGTTTCATTTTTGAGAAAGCATTTGTATAATTTTAATGTTCGAAGTTATTAAGGCCAAATATCATACTATACACATAATGATTTCATAGATAAATTAGAACATTATAATTATTTGTGGAAGAGTGATTATTAGCAATCAATTTGTTGATATAAAAGTAAACCCAATTTGCGATAATTAAGTTTCTCCCTTTAGAGCATGACGAGACAGTAGTATAGCTATTAATTCAGGGGATCAGTAAACATAGATTATTCAGATTGGTTTGACTCGTCATTCTAATGATAAGTAGATATACATTCAATATGAAGTAGAAGTAAATATTTTTATAGGCTCATATTATTTTAACAATTAACCGTACTTAATATATGAAATATATTTGATAAAGCATAGAATTATAGCTTAAAGAGGCTTGATTATTAGTCTATACTACGAAATATATACAATATTAATACATATGGTAATTACTTATTTTAGGATTGGTTTATTGTAATGCGTATCTACACAAATGCTGGCAAATAGAAAATGAGTGAAGTTTTCTAATAATAGTTAATAAATGAAGATTGTTACTACTGAAATCAACTGACATAAATAATATTTTTTCATTTGTATACTCTAATCTTAATTTTTATAATTAAGTAATTAATACTACATAATATATATACTGGTTACTCAACTAGAATATTTCGATAATCATATACTTTGCTTTCTCTTTAGGTATTTACTTAACAACTTTTACTATAACAAATGTCTTGTCGCAAGGTTTTTGAAAGGATAGTACACTGCTCGCACTCTTTGCCAGAATACTTCTTCAGGTGCGAGGCCCCTGGAGCAGTAGCCCATGTACATGTCCAACCATGCTATGCGAAACACGAATGGTGCGTCATGCCAAGTATACACATGCTTCATGGAAATATTACTCCAAGAGTTATACTCTTCATTAGCAAGTGACAAAGGATGCTGATCATTAGCTAATAATACCCTTTCTATCTACATAAAGTAAGATGCGTAAATAGCGACATAGTCTTACCACAGGAACATGCCCTAGGCAAGTCAATAATCTTTGATTCGTTAAGCAGATAAGGATAAATTCTTACATTTCTCTAATTCTTAGGTGTATGTAATTGATTAGATACGAATATATAAGTATTCTTATAATATATTTGAATCCTATTGCTAAAATATATTTCATTATACAGTGAACTAATAATATATATGTATAGTATAAACTATATATTGGATGATAGTGTACTATTGTCATCAAAAAATAACTTTTCTATTGAATATTTAATAACCTCAGATAGAGGTGAATAATAATAATAATGAGCTTTTAATAATAAGGAATTATTTTTTATAAAAAATTCTAAGATATTTATTTAGATGTGAAAGGTATTTTTTTTCTATTGCACCTTGCGGTCAATTTTCCCATACAGTGGGACAAGGAGGCAAATCTTATATCTAGAGAGTTATCCTTCCTAGTGAGCCTTATGGGCATCTTAAGAAGTCTTCTCTCAAATTCTACTTGAGTTGTTTCAGTCTCACTATTAACCTTAAACTGACTCTCTCATTTTCATCTCATGGGACCCAACATTTCATTCGAAGGCCGCAGTCAGATCTACCACATCACTCGTCCTTCTCTCTGTGTTGCATTTTCTGCACCCTGTGTCTACGTCCCTTCATAATTAATAGAACGTTAGTTAATTCACAGATGTCTATGAGGGATATTACAGAAATTATGAATTGAAACAGCTCCGATTATCAGTTCTATCTAGTTACATTTTAGTGTGACATACTTACTTCGGAAGATTATGTGTGTAAGCGAAGATTCTTTCGATGTAAAAATCTTTCCGTGATATTTAGTAATTCTACTTTATTGGTGTATTCTATTAATTAGATGATTAGATATATTAATGAGTTATTTATATTCTAGCATCTTTAGCTTTTAATTCTCAAAATCCTCATTTTCATGTTACATTTATTTTACCCCTTCAGTTTTGGCACAGAAGACAAGTTACAGGATTGTAAATATAGAATACTTCATTTCACAGAAAAAATGTAATTAATTATTTGAGAAGAAATAATGAAAAGAGGTATTATCTAGTTCAAAGATAGTTGTAATTTTATAAAAAAAATTTTACTATAAATAAATAAACTTAGTTACATAATTATATAAATATTATATATAGTAAAAAATTTACTATAGTAATCAATAGGAAATTATATGTATGTTAAATATAGGAGGTGGAAAGGTCTCCTTTTTAAGTATAGCTGATTTCATTTATCCTCTTTCTGTGATTACATAACCTATAATTACCTATTAACTAATAGTATATACGTATAATCAGTGGGATTTTATAGAGCGATGCAAGCACCTCAAATCTGTGTAAATAAAAAATGGGATCCTATTTAGAAAATGAAGTTTCTTTTTTAACTAGATCTTCCTCTAATTCAAATATAATAGTGGTATGTTGTTAGTAGTGCTTTGTTGCTCACTTTTTCTTCAGGCCTAGGTATGGTAACCTAGGCCACTTATTGATGAGTTTATATAAAAAAATAGACTTTTTAGGTATTTTTGTTATATTTTATTTTCTTTTATGTTGCTTTGAAATGTGTACGAGAGGATGCATGGATGTGGTGCTGACTTTGTGATTGTATTGTGGTTTTGTTTGCCGTATATTGTTGGCTCAAGAATAGCCATAATATTTTAAGATCCTAGGTCCCACACAAAATGAAATATATCAATAATTTAATGAATATTAAAAAATTATAGATAGGAAAGTATATTTAATAAAATGTGTGTGTCAAATAAAGCTAATTTGAAATTTTGCCTTATGCGTATATAAACCTTATTGAAAGTATAATTAAAATAGTTTATTGACGAGACTGAAAAATAGAAGGGCTATAGGTTGAATACTTAATTACACTTATGTTCGTCATAAAAAAAATACAATTAATTACAGATGTAATGAGAATTACATATTTATTAGACCGTTCTTACGTGTCTATTTTAAAAAATTTACTCTCAATGTGTCTGATAAGATAATTGATGGGTGTCAAATAGTAAGAAGCTAAAGCTAAATATAGTTGTGTTACAATTTTATTAAATTTTAATACTTATTTTAAATAATGTATGTAGTTAGTTAAATTAATATATAGTCTTATAATAGCAACCATGACTACAACAGATTAATAATGCGCGAAAAAATATATACACGCAGATATTAATAATTAATGTGTAACCACTGGTAGAATAATAAAATTTAAATATTAAATATATATAAATTTATAAAATATTAAAAATAAAATTAAATTTTATAAAAATTAAAAATATTTAAATTAATATATTAATGTATAACATCAAATAATTTAAATTAAAAATTTAAAATTTAAATTTATAAATTTAAATTTTAAAAAATAAAAGATATTATATATTTATTCAAATTAATCTACTCATCTCTAAATCTCAGCTAATTTTAAAACATATTTACTTAGTTTTACATTATTGAAAGTATTAGCATTTATAATTTATTAACATATTAACGAAATCTATAAGATTATTATAAAACATGGCTAAAGAATTCATAAAATCCAATAAGTTCCTCGAATATTCTACTATGAAATTAAAATGTGGTGCAAATAGCTAAAAATATACTTATATAAATAATGTCAATAGCATTCAAAGTTAACTGAGGAGAGAAAGTATGTATATCTTGTAACTAAAAACTATACAATTAAGATAATTATTAAATTTACTAGATTACTCTCTGCGAAAAGAAAAATGATCAAATAATAATATTACTATATATTTTCTTCCGTATAGCTCTATATAAGCGGCCAAAAGCTTCACTATTTTGATATACTCTTAAAATCTTATACTTACTATAGATAAATATAATCGATTTTACAGATAAAAGCTTATCGGTAAATATAAAATAATTAGAATATTTCAATATTTAATAAATATGGCTATATCGTTAGTGATTTTTTTGAATTTATATCATTTTAATTTTATATATATATTCTAAAACTGTTAATTATTTAATCTATTATACTTATAAAAATGTATTTGATCAAGAAATATACTATAATGAATTTTTGTTTTTACTAAAAAAGATATATAAAAATATTTAAAATATAAAACTCCTAAATATATTTAATTTTAAAATTAATTTTAGTAATATATTTAGACATTACCGGATTTAAAGATGGTCATTTATTGGACAAAGACTCTCGATTTGATTTTTAACCTGCAACCTATAATGATACCTTTTTTTTTACCTGCAGACCTTTTTTGGCCTATGTAACCTTATTTTATTTGATCTACTCTTGACCTTTTATGTGAAAATTTTATTTATGAGAATCCAAATTTTATGAGAACCCAATAAGCTGAAAAAATCTCCAATTTTTTTTGTTCGCACTCTCTATATAATTAAATATTTATTTGGCAATTCCTCTTCTATAATAGAATGTAGTAGTATGTTTAGACGCCAAACATAGGTGTTGTCAGTATAAGCAACCGTATGTTACTGATCCCAACCCTAAATTTTTTTATCGTGTTAACCAACCTTTGGTCTTCCATGGCGTGTCATTTATTTATTATGACCCACCCTTATTATTTATTATATTAGATCCGCCCTAATTTTTGAGAAACTCCTAATTATTTTTATGAATTAACGCCTATAATTGTTTATTATTAAATCTACCACTCATTTTTGATGAACTCCTAATTTTTTGGAGAACTCACATAATTTTGAAGAACCATATTTTTAATCCCACCGGTACACCAATACACTACAGCTCACACGCTCAAGATTTACTATAACTAACTACAAACATACATAAAGATTTATTATAAACTATAATAATTAATACACACAAGAACATGATATTACTTCCCACAGTATTTACTTAACATCTCACCAACACAGATTATTTATCATTATACTCAACAACACAGATATTATATATTTTACTTATCACACATCAGATTTACTTACATACTCAACACACAGATTTACTTACACACACACACAGATTTACTTACACACCACAGATTATATCATTACACACACAGATAATATATTATTTACTTATACAATATACTCACACACAGATATATATTACTTACACCACACATAATATTATTTACTTTAACACACACTACAGAAATTTACATTACTAACACACACCACAGTATTTACTTACATCAACACACAGATATATATTTATACTTAACGACATCAAATACACAGCACCAATATACATAATCTCAATAGATACACGTATTTACACTTATTAATTTGACACTATGATATTCACTAATTGTCTACTTATATTTACACACTATTCTCAACTCATATTAACACTTTATACACACTTGCATCATCAACCATAGACATCATTTACATTATTACTCTCAATATAGAGACTATCATTATACATTATTTCCCTATTACACTTTTAATATCATTCTACTACTTATAATGGTGTGTGAGTAGACCAATTACTTACTATTACACCACTATGTCACTTATTATATATACACACTAAGTATGATACTAGCTCACTTATATATACACACATTACACTATTGAACACTTTATATATATCAACTACTTTACCATCTTACCCATATAGACACTTATACTATTGATACCTCATTAGACACTTAAACTCACCTAATACTACTTTATAGTTATCAACACATCAATATAACATACTAACTAACTAATCTTCTATACATACTATATTAATACCGTCTCACATATTTAGACACTAACGCCCTTACACATCTTATGAATTGAACACTCATATTATACTCATTATGATATGGTTCATCTTTTGAATGCTTCATAATACTTTATGCTCCATCACCATCTTCATTAATATTTTATGGCGTTTTAAGTCATACGGCTAGTTGACCTAGATTTCCATCTATTATTTTAGATGACGTCATCTTTGTCGGTTCATCTTTGATGTGTACTCTAGAATTAAGTACTATTTTTAGATGATATATATAAGTTACAATTTATGTAATAGGTTTACACTTATAATTCAAGTCTACTCAGTAAAGTGATATAAGTTGATCTAATGAGAAGTGTTCGTATTATTAGTATATTATTCTATTAATTGAGATATTAGTATATATATATTATATTAATTGATTGCTCCAGTTAGTTGTTATAATGTGTCAAGTGTAATAATAGATTGCCTAAATTGATAATAGTATGAATCAATATTAATGATGAGTGACTACAATAATATTAATTGAATAATTTAAGTAGATTAGCCATAATGTTAGTAATAGATAATAATAATGGTGATATCACGACATAGTGCCAACTAGATGATCCTAAATCATTATTAAGAATTTTGCAACTGATTAATAATAATTAAATGTGACCAAACTTATTTATCAAAGATCCTATTTTCTAGCCTCACCTTGAAATGTACTCTTAATTAGTAAATGAGCAATTACTACTATATTAATTAGATATGATGTCTTATAATTCACTCCTAGAGTTATAATAAAAGATGATATAAGTAAGTAGATAAATACTAATAGATAATAAGTAAAAATAAAAGTAGTATATTAATTTAATAGTGATAATGACTTAATACATGACTAAGACAATTCTGTAGACTACAGAATTAATTGAAGTAATTTTAGAATTCTTTATTCTATCAAACTTAATTTATACACACTAAATATATATACTTGACAATTCTTAAACGATGGTAAGATGAGTGTAAACGTATAATAGTAACTACTAATATTATTGTGACACAGAAGAGTTTCACCTATGATACTACTCTCTTCATATACCAACTTAGAAAACTTACTTCAATCTGAATATTTCTCAACCCTATACTACTATGTGCCATATAGTATCTTACTGGAGCAGAGTTGATACACCCTTAGTAATAAACTACAATTTATTCCTTATATCTCTTACTAGGCATTACCGCGTGTTTCTACAACACTACTCAGTTAGCAGACTCGTGGCAGTGCCATTTTTATTGGTGTATAACACGGCATAAATTAATATCTTATAGAGTCAATGGACTCGTATAAGATGGATGGTCTTATCTCTTTTACTCATAGCATTGCATGTTTGAGGGCAATCTTATCTCACACTTTTATTCTAATTCCTTTATTTATATCTTACTCTTCCTAGTCAATCAATTATGGATACTCGAACTTAATATTGTGATTGGGTACTAAACTTAATTTCCATCTTAGTGTTCATCTAGAACATTGGTAACTGGTACCAAAAGGTGTGGTTTGACCAGCTCCGTTGCATGCGCCCTCGTTCAGCATCCGACTCTAAACAGGGAAGACTAGTCAATTTGCGGGTGCCCTTTGGCGACTTTTACTACCATGCAAGGGGTGCGCCCCGCCGTCGTGCCCCGGACCGCAGCGTCCCGCCACGCTCAGCTATATTATGACGTCCCGCAGGAGTTCGACAATATTTCTCGCTCAGTTATACCCGCTACAGCCGTACGTGGCGCCCGCTTATAAGGCGCTAAATAATTCCTCGCTTATTATTATAGCGGATTATATGAAAATAATATATATATATACTTTATACAGTCATATATCTATATTATTATTTATTATTATACATTTACTTAAACATTTTTATAATAAATCATTTGTATATGTCGAAACCGTAAATAACATGTTAACGTTCAATTAATCTAGAACATCTTATAATATTTTACTTAATACTTTTAAATTTATAAATTTTTAAATAATTGTTATGTAAGAAGAATATTAAATAAAACCAGAGTGATATTATATATATATATATTATATATATTTGATATATATAAAACATATTTTAATTATTTTACTACCTACAAGTGTCAGAAATTTTATTTATTTATTAATAAACATATATACAATATGTACTTTATTAACCTTAAAGCAGTAAATCATTAAATCACAATAGAATGTTTACCTAACACTAAATAGGTTAGTTATGCTCTTTTGTATTTACTGTCATATTTACTTTGTTTCGTCTCTCGTAGGACCTCCAAGTGTTGTAGGGTTTTAGCTTGCTCTCGTTCCTAACTACCATTCTTCATATATTAAGCGTGCTCTCAAGGTCACACTTTGGTATTATTATCAATATATCTCTTTCAGCCCGGTAGCATGATAATGCAGATTAAATCAGTTATAATCTCTCAAATTTTAACTGGGAGGTTGGTTGTGAGAATCTAATAAGCAAAACTGCGGCTGATACATCTTATGAGGTGGGTTTTTTTTTTTGTTATACCTCTCTCTCACCTTTGCATAATGGGTTTCTGAACTCATTCTTGGAGTGTCCTCATGCGCGTGGTTTAACTCCTACTGGAATAGATAAGGTTTACTGACCACGTTTATAACATACAACGGAGGCATATTTTTTTAAATAATTATTAATATAATTTAAAGCATGTAAATATCAGTGAAATTCAATTGTATTTTTTATACAATAGGCACATAATAGGGATAGTATTAGTTATATGCTTTTATATTATTTTACTGCTTTTATTATACTGACTCTTATTAATACTCTCATGTTTTACTGCTTTAATCATGTAATATTAATTATCATCGCTTTAAGTCATATGTTTTTTACTGATTTATAACTTATCAATTATGATTATTTATCATATGACTTTAACTCATTACTTGATTTATTTATTATTGCTCTTTATAACTTCAATATTATTATTAACTACATTTAACATTACTTATATATTTGAATTTGTTCAGTTTAATCAGTTTAAAGTCGTGATAAACGTGTGATGATAAAAACATAGTAGAGTAGTAGGGTATTAATAATTATTTGATATGCTTTATGATTTTTTTACTGCTGTACTGCTTATATAACTGAGCATAGTTTACTGCTTATTATTATTAACTCATATGTTTTACTGCTATTAAGTCATTATGTATATATTAACTTGCTTTAACTCAAATGTATTTATAATCTGACTATTTTATAACTCAATTATATTTTATGAACATGAAGTATAATATATATATTATTGTTTTTCCTTCTTACTATTTCTATCTATTTTATTATTATTTTATATATTTTTTTTAATTATTTAGTTATTTTTTTTAATTTTTTATATTTAATTTATTTATTTTTATTTATTATTATATACTTTATTTTCTTCTTTAATTGTACCTTATATATTGTTATTATGATTATTTATTAGAAAACATACTACTAATTATTACACTAACACATACAACACACTAACACACACATCACCACACAACACACACACACACATTATCACTTATATTATATATATTATATATTATTATATATATATATTACATTTACAAGTGCACATATATTATCGACCTTATTACACGCTAATTCACTATGATCACTTATAATTACCATATTTAACACTTTATACATTATTATCAACTTAATAAACTACAACCTGACAGCACACCACCACACACACACACAGAGTTACTTACATCTCACACACATGAATTACTTACAACACGCAGATTTTATTTACTTACAGCTCACATCAAGATTACTTACTTAACACTCACATCACAGATATATTAGCTATTACACTTCACATAAGGAGGGATTATTATCATTTATCTCAAACTCTACACATCAAGATTATATCATTACATACACATAGATTATTTTAACTTACACTCACAGATTTTAACTTTAACTCACACACAGATATTTACTTACACTCAACATCACAGTATTTTACTTATTAATACCATACACACACCAACTGAATACACTACACTCACATTACAACACTCTGCACAACTCACTATTAACTAATTATATTTATATAATACGTTATATTTAATTTATTAGTTAAAAACATTTTTTATGTTTTTAAATTAATAAAGTTAACATAGCATTTAATTAAAAATAATTATCAAATAAATTAATAACTAAATTAAATTTATTAATTTCATAGTTTCTATTAAAACTTCTTATTATATATATCAATTACTAATTATATCTTTTTGAACAATAGAGTAAATTTATTTATTATTAAACTTGATATATTTATATATTATATTTATATTTAATAAATTTTATATTAAATGGAATTCTTAACTCATCAAGATTATGAATATCAAAACACTCAACCATATCTCATACCATAATTATAATTTATTGGAAAGACGGAGCTAGTATCTCTAGTAAACAGGCATTGAACTCCTACATATATTCATCGCTCATTCCTTACACACAAACGCCAACATTTTCTTAACGCTAATGTCTCTCACCGGTACAATTCAGTTTTAAGGTTCAGCCACCTTATATATGACACCTCCCTTATACACCTCAATAGCTTATATTAGCATCATTATTATTGTTTCTATTGTAACTTTACTGCTTATTACATTCATTCTTTAAGCTCATGATTAAATATAAGTATTAAAAATATAACAAAATAAGTTACTTTATCTCTTAGGCTTTAACATAACATTGATTATATATTATAATATTTATATTAAATTTAATACATTTCAAAGGTTTTTATTTAATAAAATAAACTATGATTAACTGTACATATATTTATATTTAATTATTATAATACTACAAAATATTTAAGTACGCTTGTAGATGTTATACTAAAATTAATGTTTTTCAATAGTTTTATTATTAAATAATTCGGATTTTCTTATTATTATATTTATATATTTATTAATTATATTTACTATGTATTTACATTAGTGATAACAATCCATTAACTCGTGAGTAAATACTAACATAACTCAAACTACCGCTCAACTCCTTAACATAGATTCTCGAAATAACTAGACCTTCTCTTCTGTATAATAATTAAGTGTGTAAAATAATATTTATTAGGCCTTAATTATAATTTATTGGGCATGTGCTAAGAGAATAATGGCGTGCTATATATAATTGGAATTAAAGAACCCTCAAGAAGGAACCTGATTTACGGAGGACTCATTTAAAAATTTATAATCCATTGGTACAAAACACTACTAAATTTTTCTAATACTTTAGATATTGTAGAGTAATATTGTCAGAGCATAAGTCTATTAAATTAATAACTTTCGTTATAGTACTAAATTATTAAATTATAGTATTATGGACACTAAATTTAAGGTGATATTCCCTATTTTGTGATAATTCCATGCTGATTTAGCCTTTTATAATACCAGGTCAAAATAGGTTTTTATAATATCCTTTAGTATATGACAATGAGATATCTTTGTTATATTATTGTTATTTTATTTATAAATATTATATTATTTTCAAACTGTAAATTACTATATAGACATATGGATCGTGTAAATGAATTACTACTTTATTATCAATAGTTGATTAAGAAAGATATGTTTTCTATGATACTTACTTAGTGATTTATTATTTTGATCGGAGTAAATCTCATTTTTAATATCTCTATATAGACATCATCGTATGTGATTATTAGGTTATCATTAGAGAATTATATTATTTATTTTATAGGTATTTTAATAATTAGAATTAATTAATAATTAACTCTATTATGTTCCTTTTTAAACTTTATTTAGAGCATAGTAGTTTGTGTTTTATTATCATATTTAGTACTTACTCTTATACAACTATGATTATTTAATAGAATCATAGTCATTTTAGCTTGTGTATTAAGCGGTTTAGCAATCAAATTATAGTTTTATCTAGATTTGTATATTAATAAAAGTGTTATATATTGTATTATTTATATCTATATAGGTGTGGTCTATGTTATCTGATTGTGTTCCAATGAGTATGTATAGTTATTCTGTTGATATCAATTGGTAGTGTCTGATTAATTATATTTCTATTAAGTCCTTACAGATGTTAGTTATGTAACTAACATGCAATTTTAGTTATAAATTTGCTTCATTCTCAACTATCATGCTTTTATTTGGATAGATCCTAACGTTTCGAATGGTGCTCAAACGCTGGCGTGCGTTTAGCATGGTTAAGTGATGCGGGGCGTTCTCTCGCGCTGTCCGTTTGGGTAAGCGCGCGACGCCGGTGCGGAACCGACGTGCATATGTGTGTAGATAGATTTAGCCCTAATAATTATCTCAAATTGTCTGTATTTAATCCCTCCATAAATCTAGGGCGAAGCAAAGGAATTTTTCCTGGCAGCTTTTCGAAACGACTAAATATAATCCTATAATGTGGTTGCCAGAATCCTTTGACCAAAATGGACGACTTTAGAAACAGCTGTCATTGGATTAAGATGTAATAGCATAGAAAGGGTGGAGGATAATCTAGAATGAATATATAAGATAGAGCAGGTAGTGTGTTATAAGTGTTCAGGTGTAGTGTCTATGGATATGTGATGTGTGTGTAAGGGAAAGGTACTGTGTGGTGGAGGATTAGACAATTCCTTCATAATTAAATTTTTATAGACCATAGATTATTATTGTGATAATGTATATCAATCTTGTTAGGTGTAAGTTAAAATCTTTGTGTTAGTTATTTTAGTAAGATATGATTAAATCTGTTTATGTATATATCTGTGTTATAAAGTATAAATTCTGTGTATATATATATTATATGTTAGTATGAGTGTAATGATAAATCTATTGTGATGTTGTAAGTTAAATTCATTATTAGTGTCTGTATAGTAAATTCTATGTTGGTGATTATGTATAATTGGATAACGATACTACTGTGTAAAAATATCAGATGGCATTGAATGATGTAGGTGTGCTGATAAAGATAGAAGATAGAAGTGCGTAGTGTATGTGTGAAAGAGTCAGTTGGAATCTGCTTTAGAATATAAATGTAAATAATCTCATATGTGTCCTGTGTTTATGATAAGTAGTCACATGTCTTAGGATGTGTAAAAGATAAATAATCTGATTAACACGTATATATCAAGGGTTTGGGAAAGTACAGAGAAGGAATATTTTTATAGATATTACAAGTAGATTACTGATAAAAAAGGATGTTAGCTTAGATATTAGAGTCTGAATTCTCCGCGGTCTTATTCGACGAAAATTGTGACAGAGAATTTTCGTGTGAACGTGTGTGTGGAATTAGAATTGACAATTCACACAAGCTCTTTTGTAAGTCGGTGGAGTATTTGATTGATACAAGTAAAATCTGTGTGTGTGTGTTGGACTCAGCCAGCGTGTCGCTCGAACCGGGGATTGGAGTTTCACTACTCCGCCAGATTCTCGAGAATTGGTAGGAAGCTTCCCTCGGAAGGCAATTAGGCCTTCGTACAAAAAAATAGGACGTTCTCGAAAGATAGACGAATTAGGGTTCTCAAAAAAATCCTAGGGTTCTTCAAAAATTAGGTCGGCTCCAAAATTGAGTCGCGGATGTCACTAAGAGAGTTACAAAAAATTTAGACTCCTAATAAATTTGGTGCGAAAAACAGCTTTATTATAAGACCAAGATAGATGATTAATTCCAAATGTGGCTACATTCAATTGTCAGTTTGTGAAAATTACAAAAACACATTTAATAAAATTAAGAATATTATTAAGTTATTAATGCATTAGGGTGGGGTACTTACAACGGTTGCTTACGCAACAGTTTGGCGCAACCCTTCTTCGAAGGGTTGCCAAAATTAGGTTGTACTCAATAATTAAATTTGGAGTTCTACAAAAAAATTTAGGTTCTGCAAATAAAATTTGGTATATAGTGATTCTCAAAAAATTTTAAAGGGTTCTCTCAAATTTTATTTTAAATGATTCAATGCCCAAAAAAGTGTCAATGGTGACCAAGAAATAAATATATTTTAATATATTTGGTGCGGTCAAATTTAAGGTTTACAAGGTGCAGGTAAAAATCGGTTGGTCAAAATGACCATCGTAGATAGTATTGATCTATCGTGTATATCTCTCCC
>JABUQX010054191.1:10000-17092 GCA_015478945.1 Trachelipus rathkii | reverse complement strand
GATGACCAGTGTAGCAAACTCTAGTCGGCTTACTAAGATGAGGTTCGGTTGTTCACGGTGCGGTGCCGTACTGTGCCGGTGTTGATTGCTTAGCGGTGTGGCTGCGTGTGCCAGTGCGGTGCGGTGTTTTGCAGACCACATTATACAGTTATAATATATATATATATAAGATATATATATATATATATATAATAATATATATATTATATAGTATATATATTATATAGCTATATATATATATATATATAATATATATATAGTTATACATATAAATATTAGTTATATATAATATATATATACTTATTTTATATCATATATATATAAATTATACTAACTAAATTATTTAACTTTATAATTATTATACTATTTATTTATTATTATTATTATATTTATATTAATTATTATTAATTTATTATTTAATTATTTAATTATTAATTTATTATATATATTATTATACTTTTATTTATTTATTAGTAATTTATGTTAAAGTATTCGAAAAAAAAACTTCGGTTTTTTTCGCGATCGAAGGGTAGAAATTACCCACGGTATTAAAAATTTTCCCGAACACTGCAAAAAAGGGTTCAAATACATACGCCAGATTTAGGCGAAACAATTGGCAGTCCAATATTCTATACCCAAATTACTTATACTATATTACTATATAGTAATACTATATATAATATATATACTATATATATTATATATATATGTATATATATATATATATATATATATATATACGTTATACTATTAATAATATATTATATATACTATTTTTTATAGTAACTATATATTATTAATATATTTAGTCAGATCCATGGCTAACATCCGCATCCGCCGGAGCATTCGCCACATATTAAAGGATCCGCTTCCGCGCTTTGCCCTCGGATGTTGCGCGGGATATTTATTTGTCGAGATTTGATAAAAGAATTTTATAATAAAAATATTTAAGATGATCTGAAAAAGAAAATACAAATATAAAAAGAGTTGAAAGCAATTCAAAAACGGCCCTGATATTTCCCTTATCTTACTGTATCAAAGACATTCCAACTCGCTGGAATAGTACTCTTCAATATGACGGAAAGAAGTATTGTTCAAAGACCTCTATGCTTCATACAAGCCAGTTACGTTATTCCAAAGTTTTAACAGTTTATTATAACCTGCTGGAAAATGACAATCATATCACACTGCCATTAAGCTTAATTAAAACCATTTGAAGAAACTACCAAAAAAAATCAGTGCCTCTACAGCTCTGTCTCCGATGTATAACCATTAACTCAAAGCTAAAGAAGCAATTTGAACCATCTTCAAATACAACGATGTTGAGAACGTTAAATAGAATGAAAGAATGGCTAATTAAACTAGAGCACTAGAAAAAACGCCTTTTTTCTGTATAAATTAACTTTTTCATAGGTATTTGCAACTTTAATAGATACCCGTTAATAAAGGCAAGTTTTTTTGTAACAATATATAGGAATAAGTTAAACATCCTTACATTCTGTGTTGCCAGTTGAAAAACTCTCAATCCGTAACAGTTCTATTAAATTCGCCACCATTAAAAGGAGAAAGAAAAACGAAATCTACAGAACCACACATCTGTCTACAAGCCTAAATCAATAACAGATTCGACTGGCAAGATTTCTACAGTCCAAAGTAGTGATGAAGAAACAACACGCATTACCAAAAGATGTAGTGCAAATAATTGAAAAATATCACCAGAAAAAAGACAAACTAGATACAAATGACTGATCCAATCAGTTGGTGGAAACTGGAAAGTTAAGCAAAAATGTTTACCACGTGCTTGAGTAAACTTGCAAGGAATACTTGGCCTGTCCTCCACTAGTGTTCCAAGTTCGAGAGTATTTTAGCAAATGCTTCGTTAATATAGATTTGAAAAAGAGGAAAACAGACTCTTCACGCCAGAAAAGGCAGAAAAAATCGATGGATTTTTCTAAAGCACACCTTCCTCTATTCCGAATATTCTCAATATAGTCGCAAAAAGTACTATAATCCATTGTAAAATCTCTTTATTTAAAGGTGCGAAGGCGTGGCGGAAAAGAGGTTGTAGGGCGTGCATTCGACGTTGGGTCACAGTCCCGTAACCCTGTTATGCATCAAATAATATATTTAATAGATTGTGCGGTAAACTCGATATAGATTATATATATATATATATTTATATAACTATATATATAATATATATATATAATATATATATATATACTATATATATTATTATATATCATATATATATATATATATAAATATCACTACTATACTTATCAATATATATATATATATATATATATTATATATAACATCCGCAATCCACATCCGCGGATATTAAAATCAAACATCCGAAAAAAATGACATCTGCTGCATCACTAATATTCACTAATTATATTGTACATATATATATACTCATCATATATATATATATATATATGAACATATATAATATATAATATATATATATACTATATACCTATAATATAATTGCTATATATAATATATATATATATATATATATATAGTATATCATATTAATATAATATATAGTATATATATATATCTATATATATACTATATATATATCTAATACTATAGATATATAAATATATATATATTACTATAGCTAATATAATATATATATACGGTAGTAAATATATATCATATATATATCTACTATATATATATACTATATATATAAATATATAATCAATATAATAACTATCTCTATATTATATATATATATATATAATATATATATATATATATATATATATATATTTATTAAACCTATCGGAAAAACAAAAAAATTAAAAATTACAAAAAACCATGGAATTAGACTTTCGAGGAGGACATACCGGGTCTCCTCAGTTCAGGCTCCGTAACGGAGCCTCTACTTTCTCACCAAAATCGCAACCTGACCTTCAAAATGCGTAAAACAATGACATCGTATTACTAATAATTATTTGTTGTAATAAGTTTTAAAAAATAAAAAAAATTGATAAAAATAGGAATGAATGTATAATTAAAATTAATGTAATTTTTAAGATTGAATTATTTCAATTTTTTAAATTATCTTTTATTTACTAGAAGCATTGTTTCACTTGCATTAATATATATATTTTTAATATATATATATAATATACACTACTATATACTATAATACTTCAGGGCTTAACAATTTAATAGAAAATACTATATTATATACATATAATATATATATATATATATATAAAATATATATACTAATTTTATAACATTATACTATATTAAAAATATAATATTAACAAAAATATATAATATATAATAAAGATAATAATAAAATATAACATAAATAAAAATATATAATATAATAAATAAAAATATAAATTTACGACACATAAAATATGTACTCTATAGTACATATCAAGTAAATACGTCATAAAATATTACTAACTATTCATATATATCAATATACTATCAATAGATTATATCTATAAACCCATCCATTATATAGAACTATATAGATGGAAAGACAAAATCAAACTTTCCTCTCTGGCTCGAAACGAGCCCAGTCCTCTTAACCCCTATGTAAATAGATCCTCGTGGAAAAGCTACGTGGATCTAGACACGATGATCAATGTGTTGGACGCAAGAGAAGCTGGTTCGAAACTACTTAAGCCAGATACAAGTTAATTAAGTCTTAAAAATTATCCTTAATTTATATATTCAAATATATATATAAATATATATATACATTATATATATATATATATAAGTAATATATAAATATACTATATTATATTTATGATATATATATATATATATATTATATTATAATAATTATCATTATATTATTATATATATATTATAATATATTATATATATAATATAAATACGTTATATTAATAGTAATATATTATTTATTTCTATATAATATAAATATTATATGACTTATATCATATCAAAAAAGATAATATGATGATATATATGTATAATATACTATATATATATACCGAATATATATACTAATATATATATATATATACTGAATATAATATATATATAATATACCTATTATATTAATATGATATATTATATAATTAATTTAAAACTCCTGTATATATATATTATATATATATCAATATATATAATATATATTATATATATATATATATATATATATATATATATATATACTAATATATATTATTATATAATAATATATATATATATATATATATATAATATATTATATATATATAGATATACATAACTTAATAAATAAACATTCTGCGTCTGAACAATAAACAAAAATTGTCTTGAGAAACCTCAAGTAGTCACAATGCGTTGCCTTAAGCGTTTGGCCTCAAAGAAGTCTGGAGTTCTTTCAGGATTGCTGGGAATTTTTGTTCTTCGGCCCACAGCTACTCCAGTTACTATACAGGGCTTGATTTCGCCCGTTGCTTGGAGAGTACTGTTCCCCACAATCTAAGTGGCGGGCTGCCGGCTCCCACCCTTCTATTGGATAGTGTTGAGGTCTAAAGCTAGAGATCATTTATTAAACTGTTTCCCCTATCTTCAAAACTCTCTTTGACCCTCTCATCTTACCTAGCGACGTGATCGTTGGCGAACATCTCTTTTCTATTAGGTGACTAACAACGAATAGATGCTCAGGGAGTTGGCCGCTCGCGCATTATACCTCCATTGCGTCGCCCTCGTTAATTACAATAGGGGTGCCATGCTCTCGCCATGAATTTGCCGTGAGCATCGAAAATCCAGACTCGATTCGTTGTGGGTGCCTTCCTATTTTCCAGCCACTTCTGTTCTGTGGAACTCCTTGCCTCTTCCTGTTTTTCCAACTGTATTCTAATCTTCCTCTCTTTAAAACCCATGTCTGCTGCTCACCTAAGAGATTTGCCCTATGCTTTGGCTTGGGTGGGTTTTTCATGCTATTTTTATTTCCTGCCCCCTCCTTGGAAAAGGGCCCAGCCCGTGAGTGTGGTAATCTGTTAAATATATAAATATATTACTATATAATAATTATATATATATTATATATATATTATATATTAATTATATATATATTATATATAAATTATATATATATATATATAAACAAAATGTAAAATATTATCCAATGAAAGGTACATTTCAAATATAAGCATATTTGATCATATCCAGTTAGATATAAGCAAACATACAAACATGTGACTGCTAAGGTATATTACAAAATATAATAATGGCATCATAAAACAAAATTCAAAACATTATACAATGAAAGGTACATTCAAATATAGGCATATTTGATGTATACCGTTAGATATAAGCCCGAAATTATACAAAACATTGAGGATGCAGAGAAAATACAAATGTTATATAAAAATATTAGAAGATATTGCACACAAGTTGTTATGAGAATGTCACTTGACGATGAATCGTGTAATTTTGACATAGGTGGAAGAAGATTAAGTCCATATGTGCAAATATCTTTGATAACACATCAGAATACTAGGCAAACTTCGCTCATCTTCATTTGTCGAAGAGAAGCTTCTGACACTTGGATGAGACAACTTATGGAGATCTTGAAAAAAGAACTTGTTGTGAATCTGGTTTTGCTATAGGATTTAATGTTCTACCAGCTACCAACATTGGGCGTCACTTACCTGGAGTAATTTTGAAACAAGATGAAGGAGGTGACGACCGAAAGGGATCTGATGAAAAGTTGATGAGGTTACCAATCAGTTTTTTAGCAAGTGTAAATTCTTTCATTTATAAAAAAGAAAAATAAATGGGAGATGCGAATTGACATTGATTCAAGAATTGCGAAAAGGAGCCTAAAGCGTTCGTCATGTAGTCGAATTCAAATTGGAGTTTCAAACGAATAATCCACAGATTAAATTGAGAATGATAAAAGAAGTTCGCGTATCAGATAATGGTTTGTTGCGGTTCGTTTGAGTCAATCTTCTTGGAGTGTTTCTATTGGATTTTTTAGTATTGATTGTTGCTTTTTCTTTTTCTTCAATTTGGGTGTTTTACTTTGGAGACGAACTTTTCTTGTTGAAGATGACGCGGAGTTAGTTAGACCGATTAGAGGGTACAGTATCCAACTTTCGTGCGCTGCATGGCAGTCGTTAATTAATGAGAGTACTCGGTGTAATGCTGATGAGTTATAGAAGGCGCTCTACCCCGGGATGTATTTCAACTCGTGGTTACCCAATATATAGGGTCCTTTTAAAAGTTCTTTGAAGTGTTTTTTTGATTTTTCTTGGTTCTGTTCCTGTGATGATAGGCCTCTATCATGAGTTGACGATTGCATCAAAAAAGTCATGTAATAAACAAAATGACGATTGTATTCAATAAAATATAAATAACAACAGTCTTCCATTTATTGAGATTCTCTCTTTTTTCTTCGTAATTTTACTGATTATGCTAGATAATTAGTCATTTGAACTTCAAAATGGAATCCATCTTTACGCTTGCCAATTTTATTAATATTATTTTTTGGGTGAGTTTAATGCTTACTACGGATTATGACTTTCCATTAATATCATTTATAGTTCAGGTTCACTTCCTTCAAATTCTTTATAGCTAAAACCTGAGGAATGTGCAAGTATCAACTTGGATCCTTGGTCGTCTTGTGGATGATATTGACTAATTGATTTATATCTAAAATGTCTAAAATATAGTTCTTCTTGCCTCATAAGCCTTTGCCTCAGATCATTTGCTATATTTTCCTGTAATTAATAATAAAGATTGTATGTGCAGTTCTATTTGGTAATAATACGCTTTTCATATTATTTTTATTACTGATTTTGTGTGTTTTTAATAAAATTGAGCTGTTAGTTTTGTAAATACGGGAATATTGGAACCGTATACGATTTAAGTTTCATTAAAAATTACTAAATTCTTTTTCGAGTGTTGTAAGCCTATTGAAATTCAAATGTCTAGAATGTGCGAAATACAGAGCGAGTTTTCATATATGAAACTTCATTCTCTTGTCATTTTCGCTTATATATATATATATATATATATATATATATATATATTATATATAATATATATAGTATATATATATATATTATAAAAAAAAATATATAGATA
>JABUQX010054191.1:0-7500 GCA_015478945.1 Trachelipus rathkii | reverse complement strand
ATTTGATTGTTAGTCAAATAAATAATATTAAATTCGATTTATTGTTTACCATTTCATTGGTCAGTTGAAATTTTTGGGAGAGAGAGAGAGAGAGAGAGAGAGAGAGAGGAGAGAGAGAAGAGAGGAAGAGAGAGACGAGAGAGAGAGGAGAGAGAGAGAGAAGAGAGAAGAGAGAAGAGAAGAGAGAGAGGAGAGAGAGGAGAGAGAGAGAGAGAGAGAGAGAATGTAATCTGAATCATACAAGGTTGGCACGAAAAAAATCAAATGATTTAAATCAATTAATTTTTTTACGTGATTTTTTTTTTATAAAAAAAAATCATGATTTTTTTTTTTGAATTTTTTTATTTTTTAGGCAATTTTTTTTTTTTCTAAATTAATAATTAATCCTAGTTATCACCTAATTAATGATAAGTATATTTCATCTATTTAATAAGTAAATTCATCTATGTAGTTTCAAATCATTTTTATAAAGAAATAAATAAAATTAGAGCGCTCAAATATTATACAGTATATATATATAATTTAATTAACTTAATTAAACTAAATAATAATTATTTTTACTAAACATTCTATTAATTAGGTAACAATTAGGATTATTTACTAATATTATAAAATTAATTATTAAAAAAGCAATTTGTGCCTTAAAAAAATCAAAAAAATCAAAAAAATCAAAAATTGATTTCTTTCTAAAAATATCAAAAAAAAAAAAAAAAAAAAATCCCCAACCCTGTAATCATATCATAAGTAAATGACAAAATTCTTAAAGCATCATTTTCCCGCTGAATTAATCTTTTTTTTTAACAATAAATCATAAAAAAAATAGTTTCTTCCTATTCGAAAAGCCCATTTTTCCGTTTAATATATGAAATTTATTAAAAACAATAAAATTCCTTAAAAATATTTTACTTAAAATTGTCAAATTTACTTTACAAAAAATGAACACATATCGTATGTTAAATCAAATCTCGAAGGGAAACTTTTGGCCTATTTTACCTTCTCAAAGTCAGTAAGTGGCGTCACTGTCACTGACTGTGAAGAATTTTATCTTTTGCACATTAAAAAAAATCGAAGGAAAGTAATAAATCAAGCTAATATATGCTTTTAAAAATTATATGCTATTATTTTAAATATTAGAAATAAATATTCAAATTTAATTAATATTTCTATGAATGAAAAATAATTAAGTGAATAATAGCTTTTTAAAAATTGTCATATCTGAAAACCATCTTATGAGTGAAGTACCAATTACATTGGACGACAAAATTTGACTTTTTGTCTGTTAAATGAGTTAAAATGGGTGTTTCTTATGGAGTTTTGTGCGCTGATTCCGAATTTGCATACCATTTTGTTGTAACATTCAGGTTTTTTTTTGTAATACGAAAATAAAAATTTAATATTGTTATAAAATGATAAACTTTAGTTAATTTACTCACCTAAATACTTCTGCAATTTAAAATGTAGATTTTGAAGATTTTCTACTGTAGTTTGCTTGAGGAGCATCCCATTTAAGTCCCCAACAATGTCATGCAAGAATATTCTTGGATTCCAATTTCCGCTGTAACGTTTTTTCGCATAGTTGAAATATCTTGGTGAATCGCCATCTTTGACCATGCTCATCGTTAAGCACTCAGCCCATTGCAGTTAGGAAAAGAGTCAAGTGTGATTGAAGGAAATGTATTTAGGGACATGTTACATCCCATTGCTTTATAATTTCGAAGGAGTTCGGAAGCTAGTTCTTCATAGTTGTCGGCCTTAATATTGCCTAGAAACCCAGTTATGACCTTTTTAAAGGATCTCCATGCAGGTTTTTCAATATTATTCAAGCTTTCATCAAAGTGATGGTCCTTCATTAGCTCCCTTATTTGTGGGCCTACCAAATTATACCCCTTAAATTTTAGCCTTCACTGATCCTAGGAATTCTTATTTACGTATAGGAACCCTGGACATTTTATCCCATCGCATTTCAACAAAATTTTTACATTAAACACCGAGTTTGATGTGCAAAGGAGGAAGATACGAGTTCAGGTTTCACAAGTGGTTGAAAAATTACATTTTTATTTCCAGGTATTAGATTTCTTTTAGGCCATTGCTTCTTGACAAAATGATTTTTGTGATCTCTGCTATCCCACTAGCATAGGAAACAGCAAAATTTAAAATATATATCCTTGTTGGAGACCTAACAAAAGTGCTATAACTTTTAAATCGCCACATATATTCCCAAGAATGCTGTTGTATTGTATTTTTGATAACAAATTTCATGCTGTCGTAGAGTTTCTTTATTATGGGCTCCATGGCGCAATAGGGAGTCTAATGTTTCCAGTGTCCATTATTGAATAAGCACTGCTTTTAAAACTGAGTTTAGAAGTCTATCACAGTCTCATTCCTTCGGATCATGACCAGTCTCCTTATTGTCTCATTAATGATCAACATCAGTACAATAACACTAAATTGCCGATCTACTGAGAAAAAGCGGTCGGAATTTTTCTTCGCGTCGCCGATAAGAGAAAATTGTAGTTCCCTTCTCAAGGAGATTCCAACCCTTTAATCTAGATGCCAATGTGCCTGTTTCTTGTTACAATGATAGATCGCGAACATAGATATGAGTTCATGTGATTACTTCTATAGGTTCTGTTTGACATATCCTCTAATCAAGGTCTTCAAAGTCGTCATTTTCTGGACGTAATTGTAAATTCTTCTTCGTCGGAGCTTTCTGACAGGAGATTCACATTTTCAGGTGGTTGGCAGGCGATAAGGAAGCTCTTCGCTTTGAGGAACAGGCCTAATAGCCGAAGGTAGGTTTGGATTAATGGTCTTCTTGGTCTTGATTGTTATTCCAGCAATTTGTAATGAAAAAATAACAGTCCATTGCGTATCCTTTGGTTCCCTCCATACCATTGGAATTGCAAATGACATATGTCTGGACTGTTCGTTAAGCCAACCACTAAGTAATGTTACACAAGACGCACAGCAAATATGAGGTGCCCAAGATTTATCTTGATCACCAAGCTTAATTTCAAATTAAAGTTTATATGCTTTTTTTTATTAAGGGGAGTAATATTCCTCATTTGGGACTTCAACGTTACCTCACCACAAATGTAACAAAATTTGTTTGGATCATTTTTACAATTTCGTGGCATTTTAATTAAGGTTATCTGATATGCAAGTGAGAATTAAACAAGTTCACGTGTAATTATATATTATATTAATATATATATATAGTATATTATATTTATATAATATATATATATATATATATATATATTATAATATATATTATTATATATATATATATTTAATTTATATATATATATATATATATATATATATTAATTCAACAATATATGATATCCACACTTCACATTCAAACGCCAGATACAAACTGAAACGGCAAATTGACTCAATGAAAAAGACGTCTGGACGAGGTTATTTTTATCGAGTTCGTAAACATGTTTTATCATGTTTGGCGTTTATTTTATCTATTTTGGTTCCTACTTATTATACTCTTTATATTGCTGGCGATCACCTTTTTTCATAAAATCGCAAGAAAATAGAGTTAAACAAAACAAGACATTTTACACTCTGGAATCTATATTGTTAGTTTCGGAAATATGTAAAATTGAAAAATAAGCCGTTGTAGCAAATTGGAGTACATTCGTTTTCAGAGTACCGAAATACATTAAGAAACAGTTTACATGATATCCATTTAACAAAATTCTGTCGTCCAAGTGTTATTGGCGTACAATTTTTGAATATATAAGGCTACATATTATTATTATTATTATTATTATTATTCTTCATTATTTTATTATTTATTTATAGAATATAAGAATTTTTTTTATTTTATGTATATCTCATTATTATTATTATTATTTTATTTTTATTTTATTTATATTTATTATTTTATATAATATATATATATATATATATTAATATATATATATATTATATATATATATAATATATATATATATATATATTATTATATATATATATTATATATATATTATATATATATATATTTATATATTATATATATTAATATATATATATATTAAAGAACAGCTAAATATAAAGAACAATATATCTACCAACATTAAAACTAAACAAAGCAGGGCTGCGGAAGTCGTAAAGATTAAATTTTTCGACTCCGACTCCGACTCCGACTCCGACTCCGACTCCTTAAATTCAAATTTGATTTCGACTCGACTCCGACTCCGACTCCACCTTCTTCAAAATTTTTAGATCGACTCCCGACTCCGACTTCCACTTAAACAAAAAAATTTCGACTCCGACTCCGACTCCGACTCCACTCCATTAACAAAATTTCGACTCCGGACTCCGACTCCGAACTCCGCTCCGACTCGACTCCCGATCGACTCCGGGACTCCGACTTCAGCAGTCAAGATTCAAAATTTACTCACTAGATTAGTGCTTACAGAGTTACATTAAAACATTTTTTGTTTCAACAAATTTTTTTTTTTATTTGCTTGGCTTTTCAGAATAAAAAATATACCACTCTTCCAATGAATCTAATCTCAATGCTACACGGTAAAGTACCGTAAAGACGTGGAGGAGGGCAGGCGCAACACATGACAAACAAAATATTTCAGTTTCGAAACAAATGTATAACGTAAATATAATAAAAAATTATTTTTATTTTATTATAACAGCCATTATAAAATTAACAGTTTAAAGCTTTCAGTTTCAATAATAATAATAATAATACATGAATAATAATAATGATAATAATAATAAAATAATATAAAATAATAATAATAATATAATAATAATAATAATAATAATAGCATTAAGAGAATCGCTTATGAAATAAAAAAACAAAAGAATTTCTGACAAAATTAAAAGAACTGGATTTTATTATTTAGGATATATTTATTATATTATTTATATATATATAAATATATATATTATATAATTATATATATATATATATATATATAAAATATATATAATATAATATATATTATATATAATAATATATATAATATATATATATATATATATATAATAATAAATATATAATAATATATATATTATATATATATATATAATATATATATATATGGATTGGCCTAAAATACACAAAACTCAGAAAATTCACCTTTGAGACCTGTAATATCTTTGTGCGGAACGTTACACAACAAATTGCACAATATCTGAACAGCATTATCCGACCATATCTTAATAACTCTTTCATAGTTAAATAAAATAATGAAACATTATGTAATTTATCAAACTTAAAACTTGAAGCCACAAATTTCGCCTCACTTGATGTAGAATCTTTTTTCATAAATGTACCGGTTCTTAGATACGATTGACATTATATAATAACGAAATGTTTTATCACTCAAATTAACCTACCCATATCAGATTATATCAGAACAATATGAGGAATCTTTATAATTTGTTTGTAATCAAACACCGTTAAATTTAAAGAAAACTGTATATCTACAAACCTGATGGCACTGCGATGGGTACATGGACCTACATTTGCTGCTCTATATGTCCAATCTGGAGAAAGAAACAAAGAATCCTTCGTCGAAACAAACCACTTTAACCCCGTATTTTACCTAAGGTATGTCGACGACACCTTCACAATTTTTAGGAACATAGATCATATACATCAGTTCACCAATAGAATTCAAGAGTGGTCATGCTTAAAATTCACATACGAAAATTAGGTTAATAATACTATCTGTTTTTTAGACATCAAAATCAATGTTTATTCTGACGGCTCATTATCTACAGGCATACATGTCAAACCAACTGATAATGGTCTGTATATGAACTATGGTCCTATTCACCGACTATTTACAAAGAATCTATCGTTCAAAATTTTTAGTTACAGAGCATACACCAAGGTTTCAACTCGGAAACTTTTGATTGAGAAATTTGCCCCATTAAGTAAAATTTAATTAACTTTGATCATCCACAATATTCAGTGTAAAAAATTTAATTAATAAACCCTTACAAAATTATATAATAAGAATAGAAAATAATCAGAAAAAATTCAGATAACATTTCATTTCTTTTCCAAACTTCAATGTATTTGCAAATAAGGAGGAGGATGTGCCTTCGTAAATAGTTTGATCTCACTCAAACTAAAGACATCTCAAAATTAAAGTCAGGACTGTACCATAATCAAAACAACTGTCATCTTCCTTTTATCACAAGAGATGCTTTGCCCGACAACCATCACGTTGTGTACCAACTTAACTGCCCGGAGTTTAGCTGTACGTCGACATATATTGTTTACACGAAGAATAGATTGGACAGGGCATATCAAAATCTCTACAGTCCCAGCAAAATCTGTTGATATTTCATACGGGCACATGGTCAATCAACTATAAGTAATATTTCTAAACACTCACAATAGTATACGGATCGTGATGACGTCCAGAAAGCTTTAAAATTGCGGAGAGCTGTCTACAATCAAAACACGCACTCAACCATTAACATAAATTTTCTATATTTATCAGTCAGACTCAATATCATTTGATTTACTATTATATATCAATTTAAAAACTCATTCGCTTACAAGAAATAATTCTCTGAAGATGTTCTCAAGTATTAAGAACGAAACACGTCGGGAATCTACTGTAACTATATCTTCTTGCTCCTGTATGATTATTTTGCGAAAGATTATTTAAAAGAAATTTAAAATTATGTACAAAATAAACTATTAAGAACGTTGGAAATTAAATCAAAAACTAATAATAAGTAATAATAATTAATAATAATAATAAATAATAATACTAATATTTAAATTAATTTTTAATTTAATAATAATAATTATAATAAACTTTAATGATAATGATAAGATAATAATAATAATTAATGAATAATAATAATATAATAATATAATAATAATAATAATAATAACTAATAATAATAATAATAATAATACATAATAATAATAATAAATAATAAAATAATAATAATAATATAATAATAATAATAATAATAATAATAATAATAATTATAATATAATAATAATAATAATAATAATATAATAATAATATATAAATAATAATAATAATAAAGATAATAATAATAATATAATAATAATAATAATAATAGTTCTCTAAATTTTCTACTCCGACTCCAACTCCGACTCCACTTACATGGGAATCTTCGACTCGGCACGACGAACTCACAATCAAATATAAACACAAGGAATTAATATCGACATACCGACTCCGACTAACCGGACTCACATTGCCAGAGATATTTTCACGAAAGAATACCGACATAAACAAGACATACAAGAGAAAAAATATAAGCACGAGCTCCAACGAACTCGACTCAACACGAACTCCACGACATCACGACTCACGACTACCGCAGCCCTGTTAAAAAGTAAATGATTGCAAATTTTTACTTATATGCAATTATTTGCAACTGTTTCTCTTTTCTGTGACATTCGATATTTCTAAAAGCATTGCCAAACTCCACTATTATTCGTGATTGATATATATGATA